>JAUMHA010420062.1:0-10372 GCA_032359765.1 Saxidomus gigantea
TTATTATTATTATTATTATTATTATTATGTAGGGAAATACTATAAAAACACTTCTTGTCTATAACCCTGAGATCAGAGTGTTGTGTTGCATCACTTGGTGGTCCTCTACCAAGATTGTTTAAATTATGCCCCAAGGATCAAAATTTGCCCCATCGATAATAATTTTATATAGACTTATTTAAGAACATTTTGAGATGCATCTTCTCCATAATTGCAAGGTCTTGAGCTTAGATATAAATATACCAAATCTTAAGGTCGATGTAATTTTATGTAATTCCTGAAATGCCATGAATATCAATAATAAGTATTAATACATAAAAAAATTAAAACACAAAACAAAACAAAGTTACCCAATAATAAAACAGAAAAAACAGAACTCATAGAATATAAAGAAGCGGAAACAGTGCGTAAGACAGTATCAAAAATTAAATAGAAATAGCCATATACTCTTATAAATAACTTTTAAAAATTAAAATAATCTGTGCCGGATTCGAACCCATAGAACCTGGCATACAAGTTAGGCATCATACTACTAGGCCACTGTCTCTGCGGTGAAATGTATTTGTTCGATACGATAATCAATTGAAACAACGAAAACACACCAGAACGGAACCGAAGATAGTTGCGAAGATTAATGAGTGCCGCACAATACTGTATTATTATATTAAAATGATAAGCGCGGTAGTGCATTTGTACTTTACGGCCTTCTGATAAATACAACAGCGAAAAAATATGTAGCCCTGTGACATGTTTAATCACATAGCCTTGATGTGTATCGATAGGTCATAGATCATGGGTCTCGTATCATTCGTTTAATATCTTTTATCAGTTTCTTCTGACAGCAGAACTGGTTAAAATCTCCTATAAGAAATGTTTTGAACGTTTGTAAGATAAAGAGTATATCACAAAGTTTGTAACTCCTATGATTATGCAAAAGCTCTCGAACAATATTGTACATTTAAAATATTGAAAATGCTTTTGTTTCTGTAGAATTTAAGATGAAGACTTTTATTGTTCTTGTAATTTGTGAAATTTCGGCAGTTATTGGTAAGTGGTATTTTCAGTTTTTGTAGATATGCCAGATATGGTTATATGATTCACCAGAAACTATATCATATTTAATCAGTAAATAAATTGTTCGTATCATTTTTATCTAAGTCTTTATTAGCTCATCTGGCTTTGCCAGGGTGAGCTTTTAGGATGGATGATTGTCCGCCGTCCGTCAACATTTTGCTTCAAACGGCATCTCCTCTGAAATTACTGAAACCACAAATGTTGATGAATCTTGGCAGGGATGGTTCTTGCATGAATTTCTACCAACATTGTTAAACAGATTATATTCCATGCAGAACTCTGGTTGCTATGGCAACAAATAAGATAAACTTTAAAAATTTTCTTCTCCAAAACCACAACGCCTAGAGCAAGGTCTTTCAAATAGTATTATTATCTATTTGAAAGACATTGCATAGAGTTAAGATATTTAGCAGCCGCGGATTGAGGGCTGGGCTTTAGGGCTGCACCCCCCCCCCCCCCAGCTTGAGCTGGGAAAAATTATGTTATTGTTAATTGTTATTTTCCCATGCAGCTACACTAATCTACAAAGGACACGTGCGCTGAAGATTTTTATTCCCTGTCTAGAGCGGATCCATAGTCTAGCTGTGATGTGCTGGGCTGGCATTTCGGGGATCACAGGTTCAATATCCCGCTCTACCACTAACCGCTGAAACTTTATATTCGATCACAAAAATAGAAAGAACAATGTATCTTGGGAAAAAATCCTCCATATAAAAGAGGGAGTATTTTTTTGCAAGATACTCTCTTGTTTAAACATTTTTTTTTGAACAACTTAAAAAATCTAACTCTAAACACGCCCCATTCACGTACTATTTACTGCACGTTTTTGGTATGATACAGCGCTGAACGTGTACCACTGTAAAAACCAGGAAAAAACGAACTACGGAGAGCATGACCTCTACAACGATGGAATTCGTCTTAGTGGAAAGACGTCAATAAAGCTTCAAATCAAAGGCAAACATGATGCCCATATCTTATTGCAGCAGAACCGCTTAAACGAGCATTCCAATATAATTGAAATAGTAGTTGGCGGATGGGACAATGGCAAGTCGGTCATACGAACTCAGCAACAACAAGACCCAGCAGTAACCGAACACATAGTATGTTTAACAGTTTTGTATGCCTTTACTCTTACCTAGCAGGTCATTTAAGATTATATTTATTGTTTTATAAACATCGCCTATGGTCTAAATCACGTATGTTAGAAAGAGAAAACAAATAAACATCACTGCTGCCAATTAATATTTAGATGGCCAAAGACACGCGGACACCAGTTGTCTAGCCTAAATATTTCATTTGAACTGAAGTGTATTGCATGATAATGTATGTCTTCCCACAGAAATAGAGGGATACACATCGTTTTAGCCGTGGATGTCCGTGTGTCTGTTATTGACTAATTACTGAAAAACGGTTTGTCCTAGTATCTTATGACCTGGTAGGCTTATTGGTCATGGCAGGGAAAACATCTATTGATTTAAGAGTCAGTAAGATATAGGTCATGGCCGCAGCGACCTTTAATTAAAAATGGTTATTGGTCAATTACTGAAGAACGGTTGATCCTAATATATGTTTACCCGGTAGGCTTATTGGTTATGACAAGGGAAATACTCCTATTGATTTGGGGTCAGTAGGTCAAAGTCACAGGGACATACAATTAAAAATGGTTCCCGATCAAGAGCTGAAAAACAATTAGTTCTAGATTTATTGGTCATGACCAGTGAAATACCCTCGAAAATGTTAGGGTCAGTTTAGTTTATACTACTCTATACTTGTAATTTATTTAAGCTCGATTGTGAAGAAAGCTTGTAGCTTATCACTCTCGAGTTCGTTTCCTGGAAAAACCAGTACTGTTGTCATATGAGGAGGTACGGTCATGACCCCAGGGCCAGTTGGTCAAAGGAATCGGACACAGGGACCTTAAAAATTGGTTTCCAATCGATGACTGAAGAACGATTTATATTAGGTTCCTATAACTCGTTGGCTTACTGGTCATGACCAATGGAAAACCTCATTCATTTTAGGGTTACTTGTTCAAAGGTTAGTGTCGCAGGGACCTGAAATGAAAAGAAATGGTTTCCGATTAATAACCAAAGCATAGTTGGTCCTATGATGATATAAGTCGAAAGGCTTATTGGTTACATCCGGGGGATGACTCAGATGCCAAGGTCACAGCGACCTTTAATTAAAGAATAGTGCCAACCAATAACTTAAGACATGTTGGTCGGTCGGAGGATAATCTCTTTTGGTAGACTTATTGGTCGTGGCCAGTTGTAGAGCCCTATTTTAAGTGAAAGCTCTTATTCGTCCCATGTATAAAAACAGCAGTTGCACAGCAGTTTCTGAGCTGTTTGTTTTACACATCGTAAGAAATTTTTGTGTGTGCAAATTTGGAGTTGCATAAAACATAAATATGTTTCACTGTTATCTAGGGAATAAACTTTTCGGGCAGATAATTCTGTCTTATATTTATTGAGTGCATATAAAAGAGTTCAAGAAGTGGTCATGTTTCCGATAATTTTTGTTTTTTTTATAATTTGCAGGGGTCGGGTGTCCTATCAGCATCAACGTTTCGTTGGTTTTGGATATCATGGTCAAGAGGTTGCATTGAGGTGAGCTTAATTATGTTATTTTAAGTTCCTTTCTTGAAAGTTTTGATAAAAGACCTATATATTTGCTTACTGAAGCATGCTTCATTTGCATTTGAGAATCTGGTGGTTAATATTTGTGTTATATAACAAGGTTGGGAAAGATGAAATCATCGGAGGAAGTCGTTTTATGCGTTGGTGTGGTCGAAATTTGCTATTTACAGCAATACGTATCAGCTTTGGGTTTGGAAGTGATGGATATTTCGCCTTTGGTATGTACATAATGCTTGACTTAGTAAGATAACATACAGATAAGCATTTGCCACTTTCTTAAAGAAGCCACTAATGTATGTTATATTTACCTTATTTTGGAATTTAAGACATTGGTACTTGGTAGGAAAACTGTATTTTTTAAGATTTATATTCCATTACGTTCCTTCGTAATCTTCGAACAAGACAAAATGTGGATGTCACAATCGATATATTATACATCAGCTTTGAATGGTTAAAGAAAGTGGTGATAAAACATCCTATTTTATACTTACCTTAGATAAAAATGTTTAATTACTTGAGCAGTTTGAGGGAGTAAACAAACAGTTTTTATGTTAAGTAAATATTAAGCTAAAGTCTTTGTTTATGTATTTTTTTAGAATGTAAAGATATTGTCAAGTGTGCGAAACGGCAATGCTCGAACGCAAGGGATACTGTGTGTACTGAATGTATTGATAATAAGACTTTCTACAAAGCTATACAAAGTGGCAAGAAATGTGGAAGTAAGACATCTTCACGCCTTTCTATGACTACAATGTTAAACCTACCAACTTATTTTCTAAATTGGCTTTGAGATTTTTGTTGTCTTAAATGCAAACCGTGTAAGGTATATGTTTTGTCTATACTTTTTTCAAACACTACAACTAAATTATCGATCTCTACGCTACATTCACAGAAAATCATCACTAAAAAAGACAAACGAATACATCAAAGAACCGCCTTCAAACGGCCATTTATCCGATTTAATGGCAATTTGGAAATATTATTGAGTCCATGCGAATTTATTTTAGGTCTATTAAAGAAGGCCTCCTTAACTAATGGTAACTTTCTCGATCACTAATTAAAGATTGTTATCACGTTAATTAGAGAGGGATAGATGCAACGCATTTTTCATCGCTGCTGCCCATTTAGAGCTGAATGGCTTGATGCACGTGTATCATCAGTGTCTTTGCCAAAGGACACGCCTCATGCTCCGGATGGGCTTCGAACCTGGGTTAACAGTGGCAAAAATGAATATGCCAACCTCTAAGTTATCGAGGTCCAGATATTCCTTTAAAATCCTTGTCATACTTAACATAATGAATAAAAAATAAGGCTAATGTGCATGACACAACGAGTATCGGGGTTAAAGACCAGAAGAATCAAAGAAATTCTATTGTCATAGTATCACAGGTTTTGATAGCTGGGAATCCCCTCAACGGATATGTACCGCCCATTTAGGCGACTCTTATTGAAGACAACATACAATCACACCTTGATAACAAATTCGAAAGATTTCATGCCATTACAACATCTGTAAGATGTAAAAATTCAACCATTTAAAATATAATCAGAAGCCTAGTGTATATGTATTTTGTATTGCCAAAGAGTAAATCTGACCACTTTCTTCATGCTAAATTGAAATTTTTCAAAGAACTTCTCTATCCGCAACAATTTTATGAATTGCTGTACTGTAATTGAACTGTCAAATCCAAAACCCTGAACCATGGTTTGTTATCTAAAGAAATATCTATGCCCTTTGAAATTACCACCACAATAGCTGAGCCCTGATTCGCATTTCAACTGCGATATTTTACCAACAACACAAAAGTACTTTTTGTATTTTTTTTACAAACAAGGCGAAGGTCATATTATGTCATATTACAAATATTGCAAAGGCATACCCGATTCTTACAATTATGACAAAATAAATATTTCATTCACACACTAGCTATTTCGTTTTGCTACCCAAATTCGAAATTACCATCAAAACTATTGACTGTTTCTACAAACTGCCTGTGAATATACAGAGGAGAGGAAATTGCCGATTGTATTGCTGCATGTTTTGTTACACTAATACTCATGTAAATTAATGGAAATGTTTTATAATGACCGAAGTTAAGATATTTTATTCTAAAAGGAATGTGCTCTTTTGATCATCACAAATGTTGGCCGGGGAGATGCTCAGATGAACTCACCACCAGATGTCAGTGTTCGCCAGGATTTACACGTGTATCGAATTCTTCATTAACATCTTGTCAGCGTAAGTTATCTCAGAATATTATTATCCTAGAATATTTGATTTACGTAATATCCAAATCTGATGTAAGCCGTAAAACAAATGGCTAATGTACCGGTCATTGATACTATCTATAAATTAGAACAGGTAAATGCTCAATGTGATTGAAAATATTGCACAAAAGGAAACGATGGCAACTTTAATTTGTTTGATTATCGAAGTTATATAAGAGTAGTAACTGAATCAATAGATTTTGTTGACAAAACATCTCTGTCCATTATTTTGTGTCAGGTTGTAGAATATTTTAAAACAAGTAAAACTCGTAAAAGAAGTTTTAAGAATATCATCCATTTGCAAGGGAGAGCAGGTTTTGTCAAACCATTGTAGTTTAGTTACACTTGCAGTCCCCCGTTAGACAAGACCCGGATCAGATGATATGCAAGGCATAATGTAAAACACCCAACACACCTATGATCCTCAATCAATACTTGAAGACATGTAATCAGCGCTGTTTGAGTTTAAACAATAGTATTTTTGTTACTTGTTCAACGAAAAATAATGTTAAAGTGAGGATTTTCCTTTAACGACAGTTGGAGCTGAACTACTTTAGGCTGATAAACGAAATGCATTTGCTAACAATGTCTTTCACAATATCAATCTGTTTCAACAACGTTCAACTCTTACATTTATAACATGCCATTTGTGTTGCAGTTGCCAAAGCGAATAGACCGACAATCAACCAGTGTTTCACGACTATATCAGGACCTAATAAAGAGAAAAGTCAAACAACACCTGGGAGATGTAATGCACAAGCCTTTTATGGAAACTTTCAGCCAGTTGACCTGGACTTAATACTACAGTCAGACTTTAAAGTTAATGTCACCTTACCAACGCCTTCCTTCATCCATACAAGCACATTCGGTGTTACTGACGCCATTGTTTATATGAAAAGAATGCTCGTTGATGGTAAGTATGGTTTATACTAAACATACTTTCAGTTAAACAAAATAATAGAAGATCTCTTTCAAATATTTTTATATCGAAGTAAATAAATTTGTAGATAAACAGCTGCTATGGTATAAATTGACAATGGCGGCATATGGCGGCCCCACTGCCCCGACATGTATTTCGCCTCCCCTCACGTTATTGCCTAATCACACCCTTGTATAATATTAGTACTTCATTGGCTAAAAACCTTTTAAAGTTTACTTAATATGCATGATTATTTGTTAATATTAAGATTTTGATGTATGAACTAATACGATCGAATGTTTTAGGTATGGAAGTAGAAATAAATACTACCAAGTTAGTGACAGATAATTCGAATGGAACAAACGCAAAACAAACGGTGTATAAGAAAACTCAAATTCCACTTTTACAACCAAAATACAGACTTGCTAATGGTGAAAGGTAAAACTATTTTCGTCAATATGTGCTACCTTTACTAAACAAACATATTGCTAATCATTAAATCCTTTTCATTTCGAGCCTAGACCTGACTGAGCTTCGCAAGTATGCTTATCAGTTTTACCAGTTTAGTCTTGTAATTCACAACAGACATTTAATGATTAATCTCCTTTATCAAAATAAGATTAAGCATAAACTTAGTAATTTAGTTATCTTCCAAACTTTAAAAGCTTTTAATTTACCCAGACATGGATAACAAATGTAAAAATATCTTTTAAAGTGTCATTTGTTTTCTGATATCAAAAACAGAGTGACATTTTAGGGTTGACATTTTACTCTTATAGATTATGCATACACTTTGAAACCTTAGGGGGTGGTTTCGTACAGGGTAAAGATACAAGAACAAACACACCTCTAATCCAAATTTCATATCAAAAGACAACATCGACAGAAACCGTTTGTTATGTTTATGACAAGGCAGAACCACAACACTGCCGTGAAAAAATGTCATGTAAAATAGCTCCCTTAGTAGTAGATAAACGAGTAACGAGGTCAAAACACGTACTTATCAACTTTGACGGCTGGTTCGATCCAGTTCCATCTGGCGGAAATCAGTCAAGTTCTTCTGGAATCGACTTCTTTGAAATAAGTTTGCACGAAGTTTCTAGTGGAAGAGTGAGCGAAGCTCAAGTGTTTACAAAGAAAGAATTTAACGTCTCTCAAACTTTTATGACCGTGAATATAACATCAAACTCGCCCAGACTATACTGTTTGAAGCTTGGCGTAAAGGATAAAGCAAACAATGTAAAATTTGCACGGCGTTTTGTTCTCTATGACAACACATCTCTGATCAAGCCGAGGACCAATAAAACAATGTTCTATGTATCATCTGCATCGGAAACAACACACTATTTATGGCAAACACATCATAACAACATTTGTGTCATATGGAAGGACTACCTTTACAACGACTTCTACATTGATAATCCGTTCCTTGGTAGAGTGCAATCGCATTCCGACTTTGTAGGCGTGTACGAACAAACTGAAGGCCCTTTACCTATAAATGGAACTGTCAATGTTCATGGTATAATTAATTTCTTGTTTTCGTGGAAGCTGAATAATGAATCGTTTTCAAACGAAACAGTAGTCCCTTCCTTTACGCAACAGAGCTTTTGCACAAACATTGATATGAAAGACGGACAAACATACACACTTAACATCAAAGCCAAAGATATAGTAAACAACACTTTTGCTGAAGCACGAAGAGTTTACATTGATAGATCTGCCCCTTTTATTAATAATATCTGGATCAGTAAAGACGGCATAGAACAATTATTTGTTCATGATAACAATGACCTGTCAAAGATGAAGCTTTCATTTGAGACGTTTGATCCTCACAGTGGAATTCGTTCAATAGAATGGGCATTCGGAACAGAAAACACAGGACATCTTTTAGGCAAAGGGACCATAAGTGTAAACAGACTGAAAGGGGTATGCATAGGAGATTATTTCATAAATCAGCGATAAAAATAGGAAAAACATGCATACGTCAACATTGTTTTAGACTAAATAGAATTGAATTATGTCATATTTCTATCCATAATTAATTATCTACATGTCTTTATGAGTACATACAGTTTAAACGGGACTTCCAATTTGTCGATACATTCCAATATTTAATATATCTCCACAAACAAAGTGGAGAAGGGATATGTAGAAATCTGCTTAAAACTTATATTTTAACCCTCTAATGTCTAACTAAGGGGTCACTGGTTTTTTGTGTCCGCTCAATATCTTTTGAACCCTTTGAAGGATTTCAAGGAAATTGAGGACAAATGTTCATCTTACGATGTGCAGAACCCATACCCAAATCATGCATCTGAAGGTCAAGGTCACACTTAGGGGTGGTCAAAAGTCATGAGACTTTGTTTCCTAAATATCCTGAAGGATGTTCTTGAAAGTTCGGTCGAGATGTTACCTCAAGGATACGATCAAGTTCATGATACCTCCTTAACCCTTTGAAATATTTACTTTGAACTTAGGTCAAATGTTCAGATTATTTACATCATATGCAAATCATATGTTCAAACTGTGCCGCCTTAAGGTCAATGTCACATTAAAGGGTCAAAGGTCATGCGACCATATCTCCAAAGACCTTTGAAGGATTTTTATGAAACTTCGGTCAAATGTTCACTAAATAAGGATAATAATCATAATATAAACGTCGGCTATCTTGGTTAATCATATAGTTGTTGAGGTTATTGTAATTAAAGAAGCCATTTCTTGCAAGAAGGCTTTTTGGGGGTTTCTTATAATCACGTTCAGTGATAACTCAAGTTTGAATAGTAGCTACGGATTATTGAAAAATTAATTACTAAAATGTATGCAACTTTGTTCAGATTTAGTCAGTATATCTTAGTTTTCGAAACATAACTGAAGTTTACGTTTACACAGTTATTAAGTCGTTTTTCATTGTAGGACAGTTGTTCCACAAATGAGAGCGAATGTTACTGTCCCGAAATTGGAGGTTGTGAGAATAGGAAGTATACAGTCGATCTTAATATGCTAGTTAACGATAATACGCACATCGGTGACCACAACCGGAACTATTTCTTGACACTGACTGTTTATAACCATGCGGGATTGAGAAATGTTGAACACCTTGACATACTCGTTGATGTATCCCCTCCAGAGAGTGGCGTTGTCTTTGAGGGTAATGTAAAACTACTAGCATTCATTTAGGAAAAGTTATTGTTTTATTTAGTTTTATCATCTATTTATGGTGTTCAAGATTCGTATTATTGTACCAAAATGTAGCTTAGTTGTTCAGTTGTGTTATTGATATGTCCTTTTGTTGAGCTGGGAACCTTTTGTGATTTTTCTCAGATTTTAATAGAAATAATATTCAGTCGAACTTGAAATGCCCCGAAGAAGAAATCTAAGAGATCTATGCTGATTGTTTTCCAACAGTCTTTTCTTATTTGTATTTAATTCGTCTTTTCGTATTCAGGCAGCATTGGCAGTTCAGATATTGATT
>JAUMHA010420084.1:0-21969 GCA_032359765.1 Saxidomus gigantea
AATGTGGACGGACGACGGACGACGGACATTCATCGATCCTAATAGCTCACCCTGAGCCAGCTCAGGTGAGCTAAAAAACGAAAGACCTAAATTCTATGAAATAACATGGACACGAGATTTTGTAAAAACACGAGGATTATGTCACGGGTACAACATTAATTATATAGTGATGATATTTGGAGAAATACTATTAAACAAAATGAAATCATGCCTCCAAGGATGGAAATCAGGAAATTTTACGATAAACGATAAAAGTTCGTATAATATAAACGTATGGTCATTCTTCAATTACTTCTGAGATTGAAACCAGAGTAATGTCTGAACAATTTGAAAAAGAATTAGACTCACTAATATATGACTTCATATGGAGCAATAAAAAGCCCGTAATAGACAGGGAAACGTTTAAAAAGAATAAAAGCGCTGGTGACTTATGCTTGTTTGACATTTCCAACTTAGATTTGGCACAAAACGTTAAAATGATCTCCATATTATACACGAAAACAAACAAACCTTGAATGTAATAGAAAAAAAACATATCACAGAATGCAATGTTGGAAATGCCTGCTCCTATATTTGTTAAATCTCCGTCACATCTACGATATCCTAAATGAGTGTTACATTGCACGAGTGAAAACAAGTATCATATTTTATGCACGCAAGCTTGCTCGACATATAAGAAAACTTTACTTTCCCATTATGCATGTGTCATTATGCGAGTAAATAGGGTTGCGTCATTTTACAAAAGTGAAAACTGGTATCAAAGTTTTATGTATTAAAGGCAATCGGAACATCACTCGGCCTTTTCCGTAGAAATAACTGAAAAGGCCGAGTGATGTTCCGATTGGTATTCAAGCTTGCTCTACATAGCAGAAAAAGTCACAACTAGACTGCTGCTATATCATAATTATATTACATTCAGGAGTGAATACATTTTTGTTCTATGTAAAATTTGTACAAACCTGCTCTATATATCTGATATATTTCTGTCACATCTACATTGTACCATATGTATGTTACATTGCATTTGTGTATGAGATCTGGCTCAATGGTAAAGCCTTTATTTCCCTGTCTCACCATTCCTGTAAGTAAACAATTTAAATCAATAGCAGACCTTTAATTAAATAAGGTTACTTTCGATAATTAGTTTTGAAGCTTCAAAATATATTTGAATTAGCGTTCCAAAGATAATATTTATTTATTGAATTTTAACGGAAAAGAACTTAGCATATTATAGATAGATGAATGCAAAACAGACCGAACATCGGTGAATTAATAACCACTCTCGTTTGCTTTAGTCGGAGATTAAGTAATATGAAGTTCATATTTGAATATGCTTATAATTTTCTTTGTTGGAAGAGGTAACGGTCAATATTCTAGCCGATACAGGCAATCGGTTAATTACATGTATGCAGTATTAGGGCTGTTAACATTACAATTTATGTGATGTTTTAAAGCTGCTCGATCTCAGTTACCGTTGAATTTATTTTTTTGTAAAATTTGACATTCTTATTCCTAAATATAAAACTAAAGGCTAGAATAAAAATATTAACAAATATCTAGGTAGGGATTTGCAGAAATCGATTTAAAATGTCGGTTACACGGCACCGCTACACTATATGTTGATATGGAAGTTTGCGACGCTTTTGAATTTGGTGGCGTATTTTTTTTTAATTTAGAGATATATGTGACAGGAATATATACTAGAGCCTTTCTTATGACCATGTGTTCTAAAATACGTTATTTACATACAGTTTGAATAACTTTTCTTACCAAAATCTGAGAGCGAGCGGCTTTAAAAAAAACTGACAATTAAATACCAGTTTTATAAATGTCCCTTATGTTTTTCTATTTGACGAAAGAAATTCAATTTTTATATCTAAGTATAGCTGATATTACATTTAAGCGTGATTAAAGCTAAGATCATAATTAAAAATCAATATTAGAAACTGCTACGGGCTATACAACACAGAGAGATGTAGAAGAATGTTAATAATTGAACACGTTATTCGTGTTATGTATTCACAAAGATACATTAATTAAATGTTCCGTTAAAAAGCCAAACAAATCGTGAATAATATCAGCAATTCCCAACAGGCGCAGTGAAAACATAAAAAACGGTTAGTTATTTAGATCAATGTATTTCAATTAAAAGACTGAATAGAAAGTCAATTAAACAAAAATAAATGAATGTCAGTAATGGAAGAAACAACCGGTTGTCACTGAGTCTAATCTCTGATTTATGAGGCTGATTGAAAATAATGATGCCAGAAAAGTTTCATCATTTCTGCTTCAGAAGCAACGTATATGGTATATGCTGCCATGCTACTTTTCCTCTATTCACATAGCATAAGGTGCATCACTTAGCATCACTGTAAATCAAGAGTTGAAATTGGCCAGTTATAAAAACGTATAAAGTAAATGTACTACATTCGTGTAAACCAACATACATATAAATAAATCGATAGAAAATTATGCATTATAATACCTTCAAACAAGAACAAATGCCTTCAAAGAAATAATTAATGTATCACTGTAGTTCAAAATAGAGCAGATACGTATTTTTTAGGTAGATATACTCCAAATGATGCAGTTTGTGTTTATATTGGATGGAAGACTATTTTATATAACTGCTGGAAGTCTGTATTTGTTTATTGGTGTAGACTTACTACTAGTAATATGAACCAATCAAGACTAAATAAGAAGATATATGTATAGTCAATTGGCTTGTCAAGTAAAAGATGTAAGAATTGTTGTTTCAAATCTGTTAAAAAATTAATATGGTTTTCATAGGTTCTGTTATATAGAAATAGTATTCCATAATATGATGTTTACGATAATATTACTGATGATTATACAATGATATAATTATGAGTGTATACTGATGATTACAATACCTAATGATTATACACTCAACCGGTAAAGAAACACAAAAGTGGCAACACATTTATGTTAACAGTGTCATCGTGTTTCAAATTTATTCAAGTTTCATACACAACAAAAACAATATAAAATTGAATTCTTGTAAAAGTTTCAATAATTCATCGCAAAAATGACTGAGAAATAAAAACAATAGCGTCATTCAAATAAAAATGTTCAACAGGGGAAACATTTGCGTTTCTAAATCGGTTAAGTGAAAGAGAAATGTCAATCGTGATAGTGCCAGGAATCGAATTTGAGGAAACAAACTTAGACTGTAGTGTAAACCTTGAAGCCTATTTGTGTTGTTGAACAATATTGAAAAACATTTTTGTCAAATCATACAGGGGTGCTTTGGTTAATTTTAGAAGTTGAACAGTCATACATAGTGTTGAGTTCGGAAGATATATTGGTGTGCAATTACTTTCACTGCCGAATTCTGTAGTAGACGAAATACGTGTTCTTAAACTTTGCACCTTGTATACTTTTATTCTAACTGATCTGTTACATCTTGCATCACAATTGAAAACAAATTTTACAAACCTTTCTGATAATGAGAAAGTTAATTTTCTACTTTCAAACTCAAACATTGGTTTATTTTGTGCCAAAACCTTTTGGTATCTTCAAAAAGAGGGACACGGTGTTGTATAGTTAATATTCTAATATCATGGCAGTAGTATGGTACATTGTATGAAATCGTTTTATTTCAGTTTCAGAATAGTATTATGTAACACATTTCTCATATGTCTTTTAAGAAAGGTCTGCATGATTGTTATAAAAGTAAATGTACTTGTACCATGCAGAGTGAGATTATGATAAACCTATCTTATCTTATCTTAAAATTTCTAGAAATATCTGTTCTGATGTGGAAACCATTGTTTCTTACAATGATACCTTTTGTCGTTCCAATTTTTATTGACTTACGCTGCGTGTTTGTATGTATAAGATAACATTTATATTCACACTAAGCTTGCTTAGATTATAAAGTTAACACTATACACAATGTGTCAAAAACTATTATGAAAACAGGAAACTACATATTTTGGTGTCTCTATAAGGTAGAGTGTATGGCAGTAGACTACAGTCTGTTTAACGAAGTCACTTATTGCAATTACCGTTCACGAGAATCAACTAGTCCAATATTATCGGAGTTATGTGCAAAGTTCTGTAAAAAAAAGTTAGATACTATTAATTCTACGCACAATAAAAGATGTGGTGATTGACAAATCAAATATTGCTGTATAAAATGTAGGAGCAGTGACCTCAAAATTGATAGTGTTTTGTGCTTTCACAGGGTAAAGGTAGCAGAGAAGTTCAATTTTTTTTTCAGTCAACTGGTTTCAAAGTTACCTTTTTCATCGTTTAAATTTGGCAAGGAATGTGTTGCTAATTTTTATTCTGCCAATTAATATCGAGGGAAAGTTTTTCTTTTCCTCTAGTTTCAGAAATCAAAGTACTCAAATATTTGAATCACTCAGTGCAAATAGGGCAACAGGTTCAGATGCTATTCCTGCCAAGTTTGTTGTTGATGGTTCTTCTTTGATTGCTAGTCCTTTAACACATGTTATTAACCTGTATTCGATTTATGGTGTAGTATATTGTATCAGATGATCTAAAATATGCAAGAGTTGTTCCCCCGGTATAAGAAAATTGACAAAACTGAAGTTGGAAACTTAAAACCAGTATCTATACTTGGTGTTATATCCAACATATTTGAAAGGGTAGTTTATGACCAAGTGGAATCCTACCTTAAAGACAACACTTTGCTTTATGACTTTTAATCTGGTTTCAGGTGTAAATTTTCAACAGATACATGCCTTACCCATTTAACAGATTATATGCGTTTGCAGATGGACTAGACAGTCTAAAAGACAGATATATATCCCCCGCTGCAACATTGAAGGAATTAATGTTACTGATTGTAGTTTTCTCACAGAGGTGCACACTGCGGATTTCTAAAATGAAAATAAAGTTACTGATCCGTTCAAGTAGTCAAAGAAAAGGCGTCTGTGAAATAAGGAATTGTACTTGTCGAAGAATGTATATTTATCAGTGATCAATATGTAGAATACATGGATATTTATTTAGTACTCCAAGAGATCAGAGTTGAGAACTTTAAATAAGGTTCAAATATTTAAAAAAAAAGTCAACAATGCATAATCCTCCACAGCTGCACTGTACGGAGCAGACAGGAAATGTTATACTCAAACCTTTGACCATAAGTTGTGACATTGACCTTGAGCCAGCGTGACCGGCTCATAGGTTCTACACACCGTCTTGATGAGGTGAATATCTGACCCAAGTTTCATGAAAATCTTTAATGGGTTATTATTAATAAGGAGATATGGAGCGGACAGGAAATGTTAGACTTAAACGTTTGATCTTAAATTGTGACCTTGATATTGAGTCAGTGTGACCGATTCATAGATTCTGCACATCGTCTTGATAAGGTGAACATGTGAACCGAATCTCATGAAAATCCTTAAGCGGATAAAGGAGATATGGAGCGGACAGAAAATGTTACGGACGGACGAAAAGACGGTAGAAAGAACGGACGGACGTAAGCCATTCCTGTATCCCCTTCCGCTTCGCGACGGGGGATAATAAAGGTAACCTTGTTGGTATGGTTTTGCTGGATCTACACAAGGCTTTTAATACTGTCGATTATTTTATTCTGACCATTTGATTTAGATTAGATTAGATTTATTTCAGCAAAGGAAAGCATACAATGGTTTCCAAACAGTATATTGATATAAAATAATACAAAATATTAAATAATATATTACGCACCAGAAACCACTCAATACTAAGGATTACACAATAAAGAGCAGCTCTTATTTCCATTGTGGTCCTTAGCATTGGTGGTATGACATAGAAAGGCAATTTTAAAACTAAAAAAAAAAAAAAACACTTTTAGATAATGATATTCAATCACAGATTAGATATTGCCATTAAATTATCGCAGAACTTATCACAATATTTATTAATTTAAAATACATATACAGATTAAATACCCTCACACATTGATAAGTAATTCAACAAACAAATTAAATTTAAATTCTAAAATATATCTAAATAGACACAGTCAAGACTTATTGATATAGTGAAAGTTGTCTATATCTATACAGAAATAGCATGTCACAGAAACTAATGTCAGTAAAAATAATAAAACTATTAAGGTAATTAAGGACTTAACTGAAGAAAAATCCAAAGCTAAAATTTGTTAGGTAAAGCTTTAAAAATGAAAACAGTAAAATTAAATATTCAGGAGAACAAAAAATTAAATACTATTCATTAGATGGCTACCTTGAACAATTGAAATTTGTTAATTTCTGTAATTTTAAGTGGTAGAGTATTCCAAAGTTTTGAGCCCAGAAAACAAAAGACTTTGACCCAGAACCCTTGACCCTTGGAAGACAATAACCTCCCTTTTTACTAAGCATAGTGCAGTAATCATGCAAAGAGTTTTGGGAAACAAAATATGCATCCATATAATCAGGTGCCAGTTTGTTTTTGACATTGAAAGCAGGACACAACATAATTTGATCAACTCTCTTATTTACTGATAACCAAGTTATGAATTGAAATTTTTCATGACCAATATGAGCTCTGAAATCAAGATTAAGCACAAACTGAATATCTTATTCTGAGTTGTTTGTAACTTATTTTTCAAAACATGTGTGAAGCCATTATACCACACAGAACACGCGTAGTCATAATGACATTGTATTAAGGACATAACAAGTAACTTTTAAGCATGATGTACACTATGTGCTTCTTAAAGTAAAGAAACGTTAACCTACCATTTGCTTTTTTAAGAACAGAGTCAGCCATGGAGACAAAGGACAAATGTTGATCTATAGTGAGCCTTAGATACTTAACAGATGTGGTGGATTCAATCGATGTGACATGACAACAAATATTTAAAATTGACTGTGACCTACGTTTTTGTTTTGAGCTTAACAAGATAGACTCAGTTTTACCTAAATGTATTGACAACTTAAATTGGCTCCTAAAATCCTGTTAACGAAGGGCCCTGGGTTCGAGTCCCGGTTTAACTAAACATCAAGTCACTCAAAATAAGTGGATACGTTTTGTGCTAAACCTTGAGCATGATCACATATTTCTTCAGAGCATTTTAAAGTACTAAACTGGTTGCTAGTCAATAAAAGGGTAGACCAAATGATTTTATGTAATGTATTTAAGATTAAACATGGCCTCAGTCCTAATTACATGAATGAAAACTGTTTACGACAAGATTCTGTACATTCTTATGGCACCAGATTTAGTAATGATGGATGTTTTGCTATTCCTATAATTGGCCCTTTTGTACTAAAATATTTTGCTTTTACAGGATGTAAATTATGGAATAATCTAAGAAGGATCACTCAGATGAATTCATTCAAGACTCGGGTTAAGGAATATTTGCTTAGTTTTAAGAGTGTCTGATTGTTATAGTATGTAACATTCGGTCTTAAGCAATTGTTTGTCATACAATAATTTTAATACATGAAGACAGATTTATTTTTTCGTAATCTTTCATATTTATCATGTTTTTAGGTTTATGCCTCTCTAAGTATAGGCTTCTATGTTAAGGACCACTGTGACAATGGCAATAAAAGGTTTCCTAATTTTTGTGTCATCCCTAATATAGATGCGTATGACATGGTCAAATTTATTTATCAAATGCATTTATCTATTTTATTGAATTATGTATTGAAAATGATTATAATAAATTGTTTTACTACTAAATCCTTATCATAAATGTCCATTACTGTGATACCATGGTTGAGATATGCATTTATACTAAAATAATAATAATAATAATAATAATAATAATAATAATAATAATAATAATAAAGTCAAAGTAACATGTTCCTAATTGTCAGGATAACAATGTTAACTTTACATGGTATTGATATTGATATCGTGCTCAAACATTGTCTTAAAACATTTTATGTTATTAGCAGACACAGACAGCATTATCCAACCTCTACTCCGAGTACGGAAATAGTCTACAGAATTACCCATTCGGATTCTCAAAACGAAAACAATCTAGAAACAAATCATTAATCGCTAAAAAGAAACATTAAAAAATATTTGTAGTATTTACCCAAGATAATTGGTGTTAGAAAGAGTTTCTCAAGACATTTGCTCGAAACCTGAATTTCTCCAATAATATTCAAAAGCACTATTAGTTTCCAATGTTTTGTCATTTTCACAATTGTCTACAACTGCATGTCTGAAATTTATTTTCACCACTTTTGAAGCTGTAACCAGCATTAAAGAGTAAACATGCAGCGAACTATTTTCTATGACATTACGTCACATCTAATCAATGTCTTGCCTGGTTAGCTACAAGAGTGTTGCGTGTGTATATAACGAGTCAGTTCACACCAATGCATCCGATGATATTTTTTAAACTTACGATTGATTTCCAATCACATCAGAGTAGCAGTCACAAGGAAAAAATACTTATTTTCAAACCTGTGGTCTGTTGATCTGTTATTAATAAAGATAATGTAGCAGAGAAACCATAACTTTCAGTCAATGGTAAATATGGAAATAACATATCGTCACGTAAATGCATAATCGGTAACTGAAAACCTATTTACATTTCTGACAGAATGAGTAATATTTATATTATTACAGATGGAGCGTTTCAATGTAACAGTGCGTTGTTTTGCATGTTTTTTTAGATTAAGAATTGCGCATGTGCGTTTCAATCAAACAAAGCATGATCAATCCCAGCATTATCCTTAACGAGATTCAGCAAGTATTTCGTTTCGTTCTTCATGTATTTGATTATGTCTATTTACAATTTGTGTTTTATGTTTCACACTGGCTGATAAACTCATTTAATGAGATGACAGTTTGCAAGATTTTCCCGCCATCGTCAATGTGTTTTTATTGTTCATAGTCATGGTAACGTTAAAATTGTAATTTCTAGGGCCAGTAAACAGTATTCTGTACCCAATTTATGGATTTGCTTAAAATATAAAGGCCATCAACAAGTTGAGATAGAATGGAATACATGCTCCATTAAAATTGATTCGTGTATTATTCTTGTTTCATTGAGACTATGTTTTACACAAGTTCCCTAGCTGTTCTGAAACGAAGTTGTCCAATTGAAAACTTTTGTTTTCAGCAACAAACTAGTGCTAACGTACTGTTGATAGCTCCTATCTGTAGCATAAATCGCTCAAGCCAGAACTCCTTTTGTTACACCATTGAATAGATACTGCCTGCATCTTCATTAGTAAATTTTATGGCCTTTTGGTAATGGATTACAGGTATACCAGTGGGAACTGTAGCTACATGATTCCTGTCATAATACATCGGTATAAATTGAAATAAAAGTGTTACATGAAATTCAATGTGTTACATTATTAAGCACTGCGATTAAAGCAATGTAATTGACAAACCAAACCAATTTCATGTACTCTTATAGCAACATTGTAACAATGTCGAAGGGATACAACGATGCGCGTTACACTGCGTTTTAAATATAGTAAATGATATTAATTATTTGGCGCACTCGTATTATGATTGCCTTTTTACCGGAAGTTGGTTAATTTTCAATCGCCAATGAAATGACATGTAGATTGTTTAACATTTTTTTAATTGAGAAATTTACATTGTAGGGCACCTTTTAATCGGAATGAAAAAGATGAATAATACACTCTTGAGTTTTCAGTCTTTCATTAGTGATTTTAGAATAGCTCATATCTATCAACATAATATGTTGTTACGGCTAAACTTATATTCATGACAAGTGTAGAGTGACCAGTCAATATTTCGAGTATCTTATTTGATAAAAAGAAGAATTACGTTTGTTTTCCTTATGCATATGTCACGAGATGGACTAAATAACAATTTAAGAGAAGTATAAGCAGGCGGTTAGCTTAGTCGGGAAAGTGTTGGCTCTTAAAATCCTGTTAACGAAGGGCCCTGGGTTCGCGTCCCGGTCCGGGTGCGCAATGACTTTTGGCGCCTTCTGACTGCATTAAAAATAAATTAGACAGGAGTGTGTCCAGTACCATCTAGCTACCAATCACTTTCATATAATCAAAATTGCGCCGACCATCTTTTTTAGAGACCATAAAGAGACTGAAAGAAGCCTTACTAGTTGGAATGCTTTTCATGTGTACCATTGTCTGTGAATTGCAATTAACTTTACGTTACATCCTAACTTCAAATTGCGTTGCTATTTATATTTCATAATACGTTCAGTATATTGAATTAGCAAATTAATGTCATCAATTTTATGTGGCAAATAATTACATCTCTTTAAACATATTTAAACATATTTTGTTGCTGTTAAAAATGTACATACACCTTTGGCAGGAATATTAGATACAATGAGTCAGCCACATGTCCTTTCAACATGAGTAACCGGCCCTTTCCTAGTATTTAGTTAAACACGAAACGAGATAAAGCAGAAACTTTCTTGGTACATTAATGTCCCCTTAGGATCCGATAACAGACAATGACAGGATCACGCATGATTACAGTATACTTTGAATATCAACTACTATCTACATCTGAGTGAATGTTGATAAATCATGGAATTTCACGGGGCAAAGAATTTAGCACACTTGAAAACGCATTATTGTAACTGTTCAACTTGCTGAATAGTTTAAAGAACAAAACTTATTGATTTCTATGACTCCAATTTCAAACTGGAGACAAGTGATTAACTAACGTTCTCGTCAAAAGGCTGAATACTCAAAGACTTGTTTATAACTGCATTAAAATTTAGTTGCACATTAATTTTGCAACAACTGAATAAAATTAACTTTTGTAAAATTAACTTTTGTCGTTTGCTTTGAATCTTGAACGTAGACGTCTGTACATATTTGATTTATGGAGAATCCATTGTTCATATTCAGTGGCTTAGCATTAATGACAATACACATTTCGAGTTATTGTGCTGCTGTTGCGAAGCAGTCAGAACATCATAAACTATACTTTACTCAATTTACATATACATAATTAATTTGACCTTGTTAATGTATAACAAGAGTGTTTTATGAACATTATTTTGAAACCCGACATGATGTCTTTTGTATATCAATGTAACATTAGCACTGACGGAACTAATTTTTTTCCGAAAAGGTTAACAAAGCAATATATTCAAAATTAAGATCACTTTATGAACATTACCTAACAGTGATTATGTTTGTCATTTCCAAAATGAAAACTGGTTTAAATCGTTAAAATCTGGTATATTCAAGTTTGTTAACACCTGACTACGTTCCCCCTTTTTTGTCAATAAAACCACTTCTTGTATAATGAACCCATTTTTCTGACAAATTTTGAATGACTTAAGCGATATTCCGTAAAAAAGGAAACTTTTTCATGTAACCATCTATCCTATATAATTCTTATTGTTTAATTTGTTTTTGAATAAATAGTATCATACTATTTATTAAAAAAACAACTAAACAATAAGAATTATCAGAATTGATATGTACATGTACGTTCATGCATTTTAGTAGCAAACCAAACGACTGGCGATTATTTAACACCAAACTATATTCATTCATCCTTTGTAAGTTAACTTAGTGGTTTTCACAGTCTGTTTGTTTTAACCCCATTTCTACTTTTAGTTATTTTATAGATAAAAAATAGTACATGATATAGAGTTTGTCTTTCTTGACTTTCCAGTATCTCACCCATTGTATTCCTATTTGATAATATTCCTTCTAGCAGCATTAAGTTTTAGAAAACAAACAAATTACATAATATGTAGATTCTACTGTTTAAAATAATTAAATATGTTCCATTAACAATGATTTACTTTATAAATGGTCATGCTTTGCCCCTTAAAACAAAGTACACCTTTGGTTTATACATCAAGGTGTAGTGTGTATACGGGTCTTAACTTAAACATTTCTTTAATATCATTTTTGAATAACAGATAATTGACTCACATAAAGTTATGCACAACAACGCCTACAGTTTTCTTTGTTTCCCATGTCCTTAATTGCTTAGATCTAAAATAAAACACTTATGAAAAGAGAGCGAACGTAAGAAACTCATTCAATAAATAAGTACCTAATATCACATGTGGAAAAGAATTATTTTGAAGGCAATGGTCAGAAAATTGAATTGTTCCTATTATATCCAGAACCAATATGATTAGCCATGTGCTATCCATTTTTGTCACAATGTTTACCAGTTTCATAATTCTAGCACACACAACACAAAGTCTTATACATGTCCAATCACATTGCGTTTTCTACTCTGTTTGATCCTTGGGCCAGTAGAAACTGATCAATCAAGTATACTTAACGGCGAATGTATGGTTATTATAGATATAGAAATAAATTAGCGCATTTTAGATCAAACTCTTAATGTACGATAAAATCATTGATTTCCTAGCACGCTAGACAATAATAAAACAAGCAATAGGGATTCTTAAAAGATCAAACGGGAGAAGATACCGTTCACTTTAATTTATCCTTTTTAACAGAAACAAATTATTTTTTTCCGTATGATATAAAAAAAGATTAATACACAATGTATCACATTCTGTAATAACAATCGACAACAGATTATGACACTGAAGTTAAACAGTAACTTTGAATATACTCAACATTCCAATTTCATTCTAAACGGAATTCATTAACTTGATAAAAATCAACGTATAAATAGAGATGCAGAATAACTCTTGCTCTAACTATCTATTGATTTAAAAGTGGTTGAATAAATATGTCCTGGAGGTTGTCAGTAAACGCAATTATCATGCAGTTATACATGTGGGTGTTTTTGAAAGAAACATCCACTTTGTGTCGGGGAACGTAGTTTTAACGTACATGTATTTGAATAATTTGACAGTCCTCTTACGCACACAATGAACATAATTTATAAATTCCAATAAAGTTATGTCAGTCAGAGTTATCCCCCTGAATCCAGCTACTTACTGGCCTGTTTCTACTTTGAGCATCAACGCAAAGATATTTGAGAGTGTTATTATGGGCATGTAGAAAGTAATGAAATTTTCAGTTATTCTTTCAATACGGATGAAGGCAATTTAGTTGATATGATCCTTTTAAAAAGGCCTTGACAAAGTCGATCATGGAAACTTGAGGTAATAGGATATAACATGTTTGTGCTGTCAACTGATTGAGGTCTCATTTATCTGACAAACATTATTTAGGTATGTCTGGTACATTATATTCTCAGGCTTTTGTTAATTGAAGGGTCCCACCCGGCACTTTTTTTTCTGGTTCTCTATTATCTTTAATCTGTGTGAAGACCGCGCTCATAATTCCGGCACAGAAATGAGGATAATAACTTCACTTTTCGACGAATCATTCCAAAATATACACTTTAGATTGTTTCCAAATTTACATTCCTGCAACTATTACGGCTTTTCTAAGTTGAGTCTGGCTAAAACAGTTGCTGTCAGTTCAACGGTGGAATCATTCATGATACATGTACCATGCATAGTTGTTTTATACCCACTTATCTTCGGGTTACTCATCTGGTACTGTAATTACCTAAGGTGGTAATGTGGGGAAAATAAGAACTACATATGAAGCATTACAATGTAACAGTGTACTGTTTGCAAGTTTTTGAGGTTAAACATTGCACATTTGCGTTTAAATAAAACACAGCATGATCGATGTCGGCATTATTCTTCAGGAATTGTCAGCAAGTACTTCGTGTCGTCTTTGCAATGTCGGTACAATCACGGAACCGTAATTCAAGACCTTAAATATGGATTTTCTTCAGGTAAATGCCACCAACAAGTCTAGAGAGAATAAAATGGAATATATGCTCGACTAGAATTGATTATTGTTCTCGTTTCAATACAACTATGTTTTACCCAAGTTTCCAAGCTTTTCTAAATTGTAAAATTGAAAATCGTTAGCTTCAACGACAAACTATTGCTAATGTATTGTTTATACTTCCTATCAACCACACTAATCGCTCATTCCGGGAATCATTTTGTTACACCATTGAATAGATATTATCTGTTTCTTTTATGAGTAAATGTAATGGCCCTTTGATACACCAGTGGGAACTGTAAACGACATGATTCTTGCCATTATACAAACGTTATAATTTGAAATGAAAGAGTATGATTAATCTGGTACAAATGTGAAGCAACGTTACATTTGTATTAACACACCAAACCACGAACGTGTATTTTACAGCAACATTGTTAACATTTCGAATGGATACATGTATATTGATGCCGTTTATACCGCGTTTAAAACAAAGTTTAATTATATTTTTGTTTTGTTTTTACACTTCTTTATTTTACACGGTGTATTTTGCCATTACCGCAAAGTATAATAATTTGAATCAATTTCGCTCATTTGATAATAATCGAGTTATTCGTTGAATTTTGTTTATTAATCAAGCTTTGTCTGCAGAAAATTAAGCACAGTTAAATTGCAATGCATTAGTCATTAGAACATGAGACCAGAAAAAGCAACAGACTTCCCTGTACATTATTGTCCTCTAACGATCCGATATGGTAAAACGTCAGGATTACGCATGATTACACTTTGAACATGATATTTTATCTCCATCTGTGAGAAGACTTTAAATTTTCATGAATCATAAACTTTCATGAGGCAAAGACTATTACTACACACATTAAAACGCATTTATTTATTTATTTGAATTTGAAAAACAGGAAAAAAAGATTGATTTCCTGGCCTTCTTTGAATTTTAAACTGAAAGTGTTGAATAACGTTATAGTTTCCCCATAACTGCATTCTAATGGAGATGCACAGCAATCTTGAAACAACCGAAAAATATGAACTTTTTTCTGAACTCACTTTTGTCGTTTTATTGCTTTGAATCTGGAACGTAAATTCTTGTTCATATTTAATTTATGCTCCGGAAAATCAATTGTTCATTTTCAGTGGCTTTGCATTAATGTCAATAAACATCCCGAAATATTGTGCTGCTGTTGCGAAGCACTCAGAACATCGTTAACTATACCCAACTCAATCTACAAACAAATAATTCATCTGATCATGTTATAGATTCTATAACTTAAGTGTTTTGTGATCATTATTTTGAAACCCGATATGATGACGTTTATATATCAACGTCCCATTAGCACTGAGGAAACAACAAATTGATGACAAAATAACTGACTCCAGTAAAATAATAGTATTGAATAATAAGTTCGTTCTATTAATTCTTATAGTGTTGACGTTTACATTTCTTCTTTCATTTCATATTTTTGTTGTTACTTTACGAAAAAGCGTTGTCATACAGCATATTTCTTTCTTTTAAATATCGTCGAAAAATAATGGATACATTTATAGCATTAACAAAGCAACGAATGTTTTTCGAATAAATAACGGTCGATTTTGCTAGTGAAATACATTGTATCTTTTTTGGTAATATAAGAGATGCCAGTAATTTTACATCCAAACTTATAATAACACTTTGAATTAACCAATGTTTTACAAATGATGATAAACACTCTGTAAATTTGCATGTTCAAATAAGGGTAAATGTTACATGATACAAGATGCATACGACTTCGTTCACAAAGCTGACAGACGCAGGTGTGTATCTGCATTTAGTTAAACCGCATATTAAGTGTACCATACAAAAAATACTTCATAGTATAAGGACATGCAGCAATGAAGCATGTTTCTTATCAATACGTAGCACACACACACGCACGCGCGCACTCGTATTGTTTTATTATGTTTCAATCTATTTTGAACCTTTGTCACCATAATAACACACTCTCGCTCATTGTTCTTAAATTCTAATCTAGTTATAGCGCTGTCATAATTATCATATGTGTTTGAGGGAGTTAAAGCAAGGTTTACAAAAAGCTCTGTGAAGATGGGCCTTAAGAGACGTTTGAAATTATTATCAACTTAAAATTGCTAGAAATGAGAATATATTTGAAGATAAAATCTGCTTAGATGCACCTCAACGTTCCTGTTGTATACATTTTTTGGTACCGTTGTGACTATCATTACATTAACACACATAACGTTATGCATAGCATCAGTTTTTCCCACGATTTTAATAGTATAGTTCTATCGATCAAAACAAACCTCTAAATATGAAAATAGCCCGGACATGAAAAACCGATAAATTAGAAATCATTAAATAAACATTTACCTAATATCACAGGTGTGAAAGAAAGATTTTGAAGGCACTGCTCAGAAAATTGAACTTTTCCTATTATATCCAAAACCACTATGACTAGCCAGAAACTATCCATTTTGTCACAATGTTTACCAGTTTCATAATTCTATCACACACAACTCTAAGTCTTTAACAGTTAAATCTCATTGCGTTTCCTACCCTGTTTATTCGAGTGGGATTTGATCAATCAAGTAAACTGCGTTTAGGTGCTGTTACGTACATACAGAAATAAAGCAGATCATTTAAGATCAATCTCCTAGAAAAACATTATAATGTACAGTGGTTTAACAAGCAATTTGGATTCTTAAACGTTTGAGCTGCAATGGAATAAACGGGAAAAGATGCAGTCAGTTTCTTTCAACAAACACGTCTTTCACATGTCTTTCAAACATAAATACAAAATGTAGCGCATTCGAAAGCAGTTAAAATGTCACTTTGGAATACACTCAGCTATTAGATTTTCATCTAAAAAGGAAATTAATTAATTTGTTTGTTATGAAGATCAACGTTTAGATGGAGATGCAGAAAAATAACCCCTTTGCTACAATTCTGGATAAATAACTTTTAGCAAAGCTATCTCTAAATTTAAAGCTGCTGAATAATATTGCATGGATGTTGTCTAAGTGTTTTTCTTAAACATATTTTCATTATCAATTTTTTTCTGAGAATACAGTTTTAAAGCATTATTATGTATTTGAATTATTCAAGGGAGAATAAAGCAACAGGCTTACATAGTTTCACGTCTAGATTTGCTTAATTTAGCCAGTCCTCTTCAAATTTCCCTATCATTAATTCCAATGATGTTATTTCAGTCAAAGCTTTCACCCTAAATAAAAAATAACTGCAGGTGGCTAATTATCGGCCTGTTTCTATCATCAGCATCAATGCAAAGATTTTTGAGAGTGTAATTTATGGGCGGGTAGAAAGTTAGACAAAATAAACTTCTTTTATAGGTTTAATATGGATGAAAGGAACTTAGTTGATCACGGACACTTGAAATAGTAGAATATATTTTTGCTGTCAAATGGTTTAGGCATATTCATCTGACATACATTGTTTTGTTGATATTTCTGGTATATTGTCTTTCATGCAGGGTTCCACAAGGATATGTTTTCTTGGTCCCCTAATGTGTCATTTATGTGACGACCGTTTTTATAATGCAATCGGCTCAGGCTTCCATTTTCGATGGAGCATTCTAAGACATAAATTATTTCCATTTTTGCATTGCTGAAACTACGACTGCATTTCTAAGTTTAACCGGGCTAACGCTGTCAGAAATTACTCCCCCATTTCAACGGTGGAATCATTCAACGTATCATGCATATTTATATTATACAAACTTAAAGTCAAACTAATACTGAACGTTCCTATTGTGGTACATGTTATGAGGGGAACTAAAAATACCATCGATTGTTAAAGCATTCGATACTGTGAAAGTGTACAACTTATCTACGGGATCAGCAGTGACATAAGCACTTATTCATCGGTTTGATTCTGAGAATAGAAAATGTCCGGAAATAGTTGGTTTTTGAAAGGAAAACTAAGGTTAAGAATATGCTGAGACATAGTTTTCAGAATTTCTCTTTTCCTTGTCCCAACTGTTTTATATAACGGATGTTTTATTCGTGGATTTGTCATTTATTTCTACGTTCTAAATATACATTCAACCGGTTTAAAAACGCAAAAGTGGCAAATTATTTATTTTAACAGTGTTATCGAATTTCATACACAACAAAACCAATATAAAATTGAATTCTTGTTAAAGTTTCAATAATTCATCACAAAGAATGACTACAATGAAATAAAAACAATAGCGTCATTCAAATAAAAATTTCCAACAGGGAAAATATTTGCGTCTCTTAATCGGTTAAGTGAATTGGGATAAATGGAAATGTTTCTTTTGTAATCGAAAAGAACCGGTAGGCACTGCCTTTATGGCTGGTGCGGTTGTCGAGTGGTTAACGCTCTGGACTACCAATCTGAAGGTACCCGGTTCGATTCTCGGGCGGGGCATTGGAAATTTCTGAAACCCTTTTCAGTATTTCCTACCTATCTGAGATACACTGGTTAGAAACCAAGAGGTACAATGTAGTCCCTTGTATGGGTGCAATACACCGTGCATGTAAAAGAACCAAAGAGTATATTCGTAACAGAGCTAAGGTTTGGCACCCGGATTCCCTTGTTTCCGCTTTTGTCTTTAAAACAGGACCACAATGGAAATGAGAGCTTGCTTTTTATTCTGTTACCCTTGGTACATGTACGTGGTACTAAAAAAAAGATAAATACAAACATTGCCTGCCTCTTTCATTTAAACATGACACTTGTGTTTGAATTGTCTAAACATTTAGAAACAGTGTGCTACATGTTTCCTTGAATTATTCATATGTGTGTGTTTAACCTATCAAACTAACTTAATTGCTATTATAAAAAAGAACAAAGAACTTTGCAATTATGCAATAAATATATAGTTCCTGATTAAATTTTTCAAATTTTCTGTTCACACACCGTAGTTGTAATTTGCACCAAATAACAGTTGCATCTTATTTGTAATGCACAATTTTAACTATAAAATGTGTCAGCAATTTTGCTGTAAAATAGAAATGTTGTTCTTACACTGATTGAATTAATTGTTTTTTTTCTAATTTCTTCCAGTTTGGTGTATGGATAGGTTATTTTATTCTAATGTGTTTTGTCTTTGAGTTTACAGCTCTTTGATATTAATTGATATTAAATACAATGGATAAAGTGAAATGAAAGTGAACATAGCACAGTTGTCAGCAGTTATCATGCAGTTATAGATGTTGTTGAAAACAAATTTTCATTTCATCTGAGAACACAGTTTAAAGTATTTGAATAATTTAAGGGAACATAAGGCAAAATGTTAACTAGATAGTTTCCCGTCTGATTTTGCTGGGGAAAGTACGCCACTTACTCACGTAATGAACCTGTTGTCAATTCTCTAATTCGGTCTGTACATAAAGGACGATTTTCGCTTCAATTTTTAATTAAGCAATTTAATACATATATTATTTACATTATTAAATCATTGAAACTTCGAATGCTTTATAAGTTTAAACGAACAGAAACAGTTGCTGGCAGAAATTACGCCCCTATTTCAACGGTTGAATCATTCAATATAGCATGCATAGTTATAGCTAGTATACAAACTGAATGTCAGATTAATGAACTTATACCGCACGAACCTATGGTGGTATTACGAGGAACAAGAACCATAATTTTAAAAGACAGCCGATTGTAAACGCAAACTGACGAATCCCTTATTCGAATGCTTTATGGCGTGAACCAATTCACCGTATTTGATGCCAAGTTTGAGTTGATATATTTTTGATATATTTGATATTAACTGGTAGAATTTTTTTGTAGTATGCAGCACTGCAATGGAAAAAACAACTTCTAATTTTTGAAGATTATCTAAGAGACATATCTATGCATATGTAAATTCATCAAATTGAATGTCGTTTCAGAACATATTATGGTAGAATTATACAACGTTCTGATACAAGCTATTTTCAATTCTAATATTTTTGTAGTCCTTTCGGATATTTTAAGATGCTACATATTACAAAAGCTATCAACGTTATATTCTCTGTCGAAAACGATTAAACGTGTCGCTTTATCTGTCACATAATCAAAATTGACAAAATGTATTGTACTTTAGTTCAAAACCCTGCTGCTAGACTGTTAGTGGCGTAGGCTGAGTTAAGGATTTATACCTCATTGGCAATGAATTAAATATATGGATTTGCATTGTTTGACTGGGGAAGGTGAAGAGCATCGAAAATGAAAACTCCCATAACAAATCATACACGCTTTGAATATAAACAAACATTCTTTCTGATCATGTTACACGGTTTATTGGCGACTATGCTTTAAAATAATGTATTTGATGCATGACAAATGCTGGCATTGATATTACATTAATTTTTAGAATACGTTTGAATTCATTTTATGAGACTTTAATGTCTGATATGTGAAGCAATGTCGAACAAATTTGACTCACATTAAATCAGATTAATCAATACAATGTTTTCGCTCTGATGCACCGTGTTCTCTTTGTTTACCTACGAGATTTGAATTGAGCAGATGCGGATGTGTTCGTGAAATCGAATTTGCATTGTACTACCGTACGAACCTACATATCCGTATATTAAAATATGAGTTTGCTTTACGTATTGTTCCATATGGTAAGGCTATGAAATTCGACGTATATTTGTAGAAAAAGCAACAGCATTAATATAACCTCAGGACCTGGAAGATTGAATAAATCAAAGTTCAAACTTGTCTCATATCAGTCTATATATAAAAACATAAATCGGACCGGGGCAAATGGCACATAATGGTAAAAAAATAAAATCTAGCAGCTGTACATCTTTTGAAACTTATTAAAACACTTCTGAGTAATAGAAAAGCATAGCAAATTCAGTGAATTTATTTCCACCGCCAAATTAAACAAACAACTGCAAAAGAACAACTTGGAAGTGTATTTGGTCTGTCTGTTTCAGAAACAAGAATAATTTTTAAAATTTATCCACCCCACCGAGGCCTCATTTCCGAGTGGATATTCTTTTTCAAGTAACAGTCACAAAGAACTTAGTTGTTGTAAGTTAAATTTTATCAGTACGTCAAACAGTTTCAGACAACAAGAATTCTGAAGTTTCTATATTAAATGATTGCCTAAAATTGCGCATGCGCTGCGGTATAATGCTATTGTATACTTATAAAGAATATCCGTTCTAGCGTTGCTCATCGTCTAATAAACATTGATTTGGAGTACTGATACTCAGAAATTCTCCACGAAGGCCGGAGGTCTGGGTGGTTTATAACTGCGCATCAGAAAGACAAAGAGACAGTTGTTTATTAGACGATAACAACGTTGAAAAGGATGTTATAATGATTCTAACCTGATCAGATATTACAATAGGTGAATAAATGGAAAGCGTTATTTACCACGCGGATATTTTATCTAACGGCATGCGTCACAATATGACATCATCTTGACGGCATATCGTTTCCCGCGTTCTATTCTTTGTATATAGATAAACAATCGTGAGTCATGTAAGAATTATTTTAACTTGAATGAAATTATATCCATTGGTTCCGGACGGACGGTCAGACGGACCGACTGACGGAAAACGTTTAAGTATCATCCCTCATACTGTGGCTCGGGGAAACGAAACGAAACGTATGGTAATGGCGAGTAGGTATTTGACAAATAGCAGTACCTCATAATGTTTCCTGAAGCTTAACTCAATGAAAGCTGTCTTATCTTCGATAAAAATTATATACAAGAAAATAATTATTAAGAGGCATTAAAATCGCCGCAAATAGTTGATTGTGTGTATGTATCCTTTAGGTATCAACTAGTGTATTGGAATAAGGCATTTACGTCACTCTTAATGTCCTAATGCCTACGCCAAATATTCTGTTAATATATACATATATGTTTTTATGATGCTAGATGCAATGGTTAAATTACTCATCCACCCAAGGTACCTTGGATAAATATACATACATGTTCTCCAGTTCTTTGCAACATTGTAGGCGTAGTTTTAATACAAGGTTTCTGATGTGACGTCTCAATATTAAATCAAAGCGCTGTGAGCGCTGAAGGCCTAGGGGCTATATATTAACTCCCATAAAAACAACTTTTGACCTTTGTGATTCACGCTGAATCTTACCTAAAGCGCGGTCGAAATGTGCATAGGGCGAAATTTAGTATATGACACAGAATGAATGATTCACAAATATACGGGTGGCAGGGAAGTTTGTTTTATTATAAAACGTACGTTAAATGAAAAATAATCACATAGTCAACAATATCAATTGTTTGAGAGAACAATAAAAATAATTCAATCTGCGCTTTGTTCAACTTCAAGCGATATCTGA
>JAUMHA010420085.1:0-10371 GCA_032359765.1 Saxidomus gigantea
ATACATTTATTTTATGTTTTCCAGTGAATTATAGAGAAAACTCAGTGAAATAAAAGTGATAATCCACAGTTTTTAAAGTGGATGACCATTTTATTTTTCACTGTTTTTGCAATCTTAAACCCTGATTAGCGTCAAAAAGTATACTGAGCGTAATTAATGCTGGAAACCATCGTTAAAATGACGTTATTTGCGCTATGTTTTCTAAGGACGTTTCCCGCGATTTTCGATATTTTATAGAAACAAACTTAATAAAAGTAGTTTTAACCATAAAATAAACAGAACAAGAGCTGCCCCTCACAAGTGACAAATGCCCCCGAAAGAGATGTCTCACAGTCTGTGTTCTCTCCATGTGCTCAATAAATGTGCTATGTAATTTTAAAATCCTTCAATGCATGATAGAGTTTCCATGCATACAGTATTCCATTACTTTCAAACACTAAGTGTGACCTTGACCTTTGAGGTAGGGACATGGATCTTGCACGCGACACATTGGCTTGATGTGCTGAACATTTGTGCCAAGTTATTTTTAAATCAATCAATGCATGACAAAGTTACAGTCTGGACACAAATGTATGCATATATAAAGAATTCCATTACCTAAAAACTCTAAGTGTGACCTTGACCTTTGAGGTAGTGACGTGGGTCTTGCATGTTGTCTTGATGTGCTTGATATGTTATTTTAAAATCCTTCAATGCATGACAAAGTAACAGCCCGGATACGAATGTGTGCATATATGCATATATATAGTAATCCATTACCTTCAATCTGTAAGTGTGACCTTGACCTTTGAGGTAGGGATGTGAGTCTTGCACGCCAAACACGTCGTCTTGATGTGCTAGACATTTGTACCAAGTTATTTTAAAATCCTTTAATGCATGACAAAGTTACAGCCCGGACACGAATGTGTGCATATATAAAAGATTCCATTACCTAAAAAGTGCGACCTTGACCTTTGAGGTAGGGACGTGGGTTTTGCATGACAAATTGACAGTCCGGTCACGAATGTGTAAGTGGGGACGCACAGACTGACAGATGGACAGACGGACGGTGCGATTTTAATATGCCACCCTTCGGAGGCATAAAAATTGTTGGTATCGTTGTAATATCCCATTTATTTCACTCGTGAACACCAAAAGTTATTTTTCACTCGTGGCTGCGCCACTCATGAAAATATCACTTTTGGTGCTCACTAGGTGATCTTACACCGAAACCAACAATTATCCTCTATATCTCCTCTCATTAACAATGTAAATGAACTGGAAACATGTGGTTTGTAATTTGATGTTCTGTTTAAATGAATGCCCCAAAAATAAGATGCTAACAAGTGTTAAGATAACATAAAATAGTAATATACATGTATAAAGTGTGATCAATTTGGTGCTGCAAGGTTGTAACCCGTTTTTATAACTCCCCTTTTAAAGGAGGGGGAACTTGTTTTGCTGATGTTTCTTGGTTCATTAACACCATGGTTACTCGATGATAAACAAAGAACCTCTTGGCATACATTCTTTCAACCTTCACATAATGGTTGCTCTCCACTAGTGGATGACCCCTAAATAAAAGTTACACACCAATTGCACTGAACAGACAATAACATAATTACTAGGCTGACGAACATTTGCACAGACCATAAAGAAAATGTTATATATCACATACTTTGTAGTTGCAACTATCAGTCTGGCACGCTAGAAAGTTTAAAAGGTACATGTATATCTAAATATAGCTGAAGTAGTGATTGGTTCCAAATGTGTAGTATTTATGTATGTACATGTATGATACAATGTAAAACACCTAAAAGTTTTAACAAAATTACAGAAAACAGAACATTTTCAACAAAACTATTTTATGTTGCTTTTCAAAGACCTTTGCCTAGATGAAATGAGGCCTTAATAATTGTTTAAGCTCCAAAGTAATCATCTAATGTAAAAAACACTTTTGCCCTACATTACTCTATGCCTCCACAGGGGGTGAAGTAGTTTGATCTCGATCCTTAAAGTCCCCTTAACAATTTTAAATATACTACATAGATCATTTAAATTACTAACTGAATAATGACAGAACTGTGTCCTTATTTCTTTCATATTTGTGTTGCTTCTTAACAAAAAGGCGTTGCGCTTCTGATTGTTAGCAATATTGTTGAAAAAAATCTGTATGTTATTAATAGCACGAACATTCAATTAAAAAAGCAATGTTTTTCAAACAAAAACTGTCAATTGGTAATTAAAGAACTACGAGCAATTTTACATCCAAAGAGCTAATGGGACATGAACCTTGACCCTGATAAATTTTGCTAATGAATTTCAGCTGTACCATTAATTATTCACAGGTGTGCTCACTGCAAGTTTACTCACTGTACAGCAAACAGATCATGATATGCACTAATCACAAAAACAGACTTGGGTGTTACCTGCAAAACATTATCAAATGTAAACTTTAATCTTAAAACCTGGCAGCAGCATACAAAATATAAAAAAAACGCTCTATGAAGTAGAAAAATACAATGCCACTATGATTGTGTGAACGTTATACGGCTTTGAATGTAATTAAAAAAAGCCTCTGACTTAATTATAAATTTTGTACAAAAGTATGTTTATCATTTGTGTAGTGAACTAATCCATGAAAAGATAATCATCAGCTCTCTGAGAGAAACTGTTATCGAAAATCTAACATGGGGTGTTCGTGCTGAAGCAAAATAAAAAGCTTAAAGCTTGTATTCAAATGTGGCCTATAATCCTACTGACAGCAAGTGCACATTTCCCATTTATCAGAAAAATTAATTATTAATGACACCTCTGTCAATCCATAATCTCATAAAATAGTTATACATGTGTTGTGGAAAGCACCAAATACGCCTTATAAAACATCTGGCTTCCTTTTTCACCAGCTGATAAGTGTGCATTAATCAACACAAACTTTGTATTCAAAGGAATACACCTACAGTTGTACATTTGTATTTGTATTATGGCAAATGCATTTACATGTATCAATTAAAAACAATGTACTGTATTTCTGATTATTTGCACTGTGTATCGTGGGGTGGGGGTGGGGAGGGGTTATAAAACTGTGACCTATATACAATTGATTACATGATCTCTCTATAACAGAAAACAGTGACAATAGCACAAACAGCAAAAGTGTCATACCGGTAATACAAAATAGAGGATTGCTGACTCGAAAAATTACGTCATTTCTCGGAGTCTACGCCTCCTCAAGATAACATAATTTTTCTCGCAAACAGCACTCTATTACTTAGACCATAGTTTTTAATTCAGTAAGCTCACCTGAATCATTTATGAAATTTTGATGCAGCTATGTGATACATTTGGTTTAAATACTGTTACTTATACAGATATAATTAATTTATAAAATGATTCAAGAAAACAGAGGTTAAAAGGGGAATAATAATGATCGTTTCCACATGCAGAGTACTGATTTTCTCCTTAATATATGCTATGCTTGCAAGCACTTGGCAAATTGGCTATTGCTATTCAATGAAAGGTTTTCTAGAAATGACAGATAGATACAGGGTACAAGAGATCATACTGAACTAAATCACATTTCTTTACAATAGGTGGATGACAAAACTGATTCAACATAAACTGCTGTTATCTCTCTTCTGTTTCTGTTTGATTTTTTTCTTCACCAAAGTTTATAAGTGATTCTTCAGTTTTTTTTTGAGAATCATCTATCTGTGCTATGGATTTATCATCTGTACCTGAATTTGAAACACTTTCAACAAACACAGAATCAGACTGCTTCTCATCTGATGTTTGCTCTGAGTCATTTCTATGCTTGGTCCTTTGTGAATCACGCTCATCTAGATGCTCACTGCCTTGGGATTGAAGTGACTGGTTGTCCATACTTGTGGAAAGATCTATGTAATTCTGCATGCTTGATACAGACTTTGGTCCTTGTTTTTGGTTTGAAGACTGCCATCTGTCCACTGAAGTGATGTCCCAGTCTGATGTTCTACTCAAAGCATCTGGCTGAGCTTGATATCCAGACTGGTTGATTTCTGCTTGTGTTGTCTGAAGTAACAGAAAAACATGTAAAGTTAGAAAAAAATCTCCAAACATCATCAAACATAGCATCCACCAACAACCAGACCAAAACACCCTCTAATTATGAGTACATGCAGCCGGCATGGTATCCACTGCAGCTAAAATATTAAGTGCACAGAGGTAACACTGTTGCCAAAAGCAAAGGGATGGGCTTTATTGTTCTTGTACACTGCACTCCTTCTCATTGTCTTTTATTTATATATCAAGTTTCACTCGATTGCCCATAACATGGACAGTAACATTAACAGACAAAGTAAACTCAGGAATAACTTCAGGCAGATTATTTCTTGTGTGTTTTCCATTTTGCCCAGCTCTTTTACATTACAAGATGATATTTCATTGGATTGTCCTAAATGGTTAGTAAAACTTTGGTTTAAAAAGTAAATATGGAAAAGGGGGTTTACTAAAAAGATCTGGATGCAAAAGTTATTTTCCTTGTGTTCTACTCTTCTTATTATTGTCCATCTGTGTTTTATGTCAATCTTTCAGCAATTAAATGGGTCATAACTCCAGTGCATTTAATTCAAGCAATAGAGCAGACAATTTGGATGCTGCTTGTAAGGTAGATCTCAGAACACACCTGGTCCATGGACAGATGTTCAAAACTTTCATACCTGTATAGAAGCGGTGTAATCTTGATTCTGATGGTCGTCTGATGCCACCTGCAATAATGGTGTGGCTTCTGTGTCGTCTGTTCTATTTCGAAATTGACCACTGACTGTCTTCTTCATCGTAGTAGAGATGACCTTGACATGTTCCACTACATCATCTTTCATGTCTGAAACATCCCACATAGATAGCAAGGACCGGCAACAGTTTCCTGCAATAGAAAAATATCGTGACAGACATTATATGTGTGACAGTGTCCCTATGCTAACTTTTGTCTGCTACTAAATCTTAACGTTTTGCGAAACTATTGGCTGTTAGTAAAAGAAATGTGTAACTTCAATAATAACAAGAAAGCAGGAGACCTAACGAAAGTTGTGTATTCTTCACGGATTATATTATATATTGAAGAGTCTTTAGCAATAAATGACTAGGAAAATTGTACATGTATTATTAAACAAGTAAACTGTATTTTCCGCTGTATGTAAAAAATCTGTTTTCTGTATATTTAGATAAATGTGATACAAATTAATAATTTTCTTTTTTTCTGTACAATGTATTGAGGTAAGTATACATAGGTAAGTGCTGTATGTGAGAATCACCCACCTTGTTCTGCACTATGGTCAATGAATGGTTTGTGAGAGAATGCAAAATAATGCATGACAGCAGCTAGAAACATCTCTATGCATATACAGAAATCCTGAAATGTAGGTGACAGTCAAATTTACTATGTCACATGGCAAAAAATATCCTTAATTCCAGGAATATATTACTAAAAAAGCCAGTAAAGATCTTGCTACATTACAATTTGTGCAGTAAAACTGCTGATATAGATTAGATATAATTATACTGAAACAAGTATAATGTATTGTTATTAACCCCCCTCCCCATCATGTGCTTTTTACATGTATACAGAGAAGAGGGCGTGGCCTAAGTTCCCCATTGTTCCAACAACTCCAACATTCCACAGGCAGAATTAAAGATACATAAAAAAATTGTAAAGTTATTTATTTGTCTGTGTCTTGTCTACCAATTTATTCCTAATTTTTTGTCTTACAGCCAAAATTATTGAACTTGCTATATGGGCAAATATTTAACTGATGTTAATACAATGTGAATATTGTAAAATCACTACATTTGTACATGTAATATAATCAAATATAAATTGTCCCAATTGTGTGGTCCAATAACAAAGGTAATGTGGCACATCCTGGAAAAACTGTCATCCATGGGCTATAAATATATTTCAACCAAACTACATAACACTAGTTCTTGCACAAACCTGTATAGCTGTTGCAATATCTTCCTTACTGTAGTCGTAGAACTCTGTTGCTGAAATCCAGCCAAACTTGGTAAACGCCGCAATCACAACAGCTTGCCTACATGTAGAAAACAGCTAAGATTGTGACTTTCAGCAATTTAAATTAGTTTATACTAATTCATTTTAGCTAGATTGTGAAGAAAGCTTGTAGGTTATCAAGTCACTCCCGAGTCCGCTTCCTGGGAAAACAGAACTGGTGTCATATGAGGAGGTACGGTCGTGACCCAAGTGGGGCTCGAACCCGCAACCTTCGGGATGAAAGGCAGACACTTTTACCTCTACACTACCACTCCACTATTATTTACTTGTTAAAGGAATAAATTATTATGACAACAATAATGTGCCCAAAAACAATAATAAGTGGATGCAGGAAGAAGTTGTGTATCTTCTTATTATAGGTATGCATTTTTTAGATATTCAACATACAGTCTTAAACTCTTTGTATTACATGTTTGTGAAAAGAGGGAGGTATTCTACGATTGATGCTGTGTTTGGAAATTTCAAAACTAGGTTTTGTAGTCATAGATAAAGCTCTCAAATATTGCCAACCGCAAATATTTAGATTACTGTCTGTCAGAACAGCCAAAGACAAAATGCAATTTGTATAGAGAGCTGGTATGGAGAGCTGGTATGGAGAGCTGGTATAGAGTTGGTATGGAGAGCTTGTATGGAGAGCTGGTATGGAGAGTTGGTATGGAGAGTTGGTATAGAGAGCTGGTATGGAGAGTTGGTGTAATATTGCCTTCTTAGTCAGAATCTAAGTGTAATCACTGAAGTGACAAGTGATCTATATTTCTTTGTAAAAGTAAAAATCCAACTGGACTATAAGCATGGCATGTTATTATCACACTTACTTCTGTATACTTACCAGAATGAGAAGAAGACAACAAACTTTACACAGAGGAACTTCGGCACTGGTTTTATAGGAGCTAGCATGTCCCTAGTAGCTCGATAAAACAACACCAGGCAGTACATGGCCCACTGTAGTAGAGAGAAGACTGGTTAAGTGTCATTTTCTGTCAGTGTTTACAATATGGCATGCTTTAAAGTGCTTGAACTATTAAATAATCTATTAGACATTAGCTTTCAATGAACAAAAGTAATGCACACAAGAATTATACTGCACTTCCCATAACTGGCCAGATACAATGCTTGATTGATTATAGGGGACTTCACTTCCTACATGTATAACTCAATCATCTCAGCAACAAATATGTATTTGCTAAAACCACTATGATACTCCTAATGACAAAACATTCTATTTCTAACTCTCTTTTCTTCTATTTATACACCATTTTCAGAGTAAAAAGAGCTCAAAAGTTAGGACAAGAATTCTATAAAAGCCATAAAGAAACAATGTCTGGCAAAACTGGATGGCAACATAGAGTCCCAAAACTGCTTCAAGTGGACTGTAAGACAGGGGAAACTCCTATGATCATTGCTGTGACCAGAGTGACAGTGCAGACTGCAGACCTTGTACTCCAGAAGAAGAGAAGACTGTATGAAGGCAAAATAAGCTACATGATTCATTAAAGAATGATGCATACATGTATGGTTTCATTGTGTACTTACAATTTGTGAAATATTGTTAATGATGACAAGATATGACCAGGCACTCTTGAAATTAAAGTCACCCTCATCATATTTACCATTCAGCTGACAGATCCTGAAAATAAATGTGCAGAATTTAGCCTTGTCATGTTGTACAACGTTCAAACACTACTATTCCTGCTGTCACTGGGGTAACTACATCATTACTTATAATTAAGTAACTGTTAACATGATTGTTACTACAGTATACTTTAACAGAAGTTGCTTACAATGGTGTAACCATAAATCCTCAAAAGCTTAACTATAACACTATAAAACATCATGCTTACTTACAATGTGATAACAACATGACTTTGTTTACTTACAATGCTATAACAACATGACTTTGTTTACTTACAATGCTATAACAACATGATTTTGTTTACTTAAGTTAAAATACTTTAACAACATAACTTTGTTTACTTACAATGCTATGACAAATTAACAAAATGACTTTCTTTACTTACAATGCTATAACAACATGACTTTCTTTACTTACAATGCAATAACAAAATGACTTTCTTTACTTACAATGCTATAACTGTTGTGACTGGTCTAACTATGGTATACTGTAGAACACCATGCTTACAATTCCGAATCATGGAACTGAAAGACAAGAATAGTTTATAATAACACTGACGTTATTCTCATATAAACAATAATGATATACATTAGCTGAGGAAATTCTTTAACAAAATTCCATCAGCATTTCCATCACAGACAGATGTGTCCAATTCAAATTTAATCTGAAAATCTTTCTAATCATTTCATGGTGATATTCAAAAATTATAGCCAAGGCATGCTTTTTTGTATTGAAAGCAATGTTAAATGATGTTTTAGTGGTGAAAAGTTACAGTCAGTTTTACAGGTTTGATACACTTAAATTTGGATGAAACTTTTTTGCTAGCAGAATCAATCTAGACTTGAAATAGAAGTTCTAAGTCTGTGCGGAGTGAATAATATTGTTTTACTTGCTGTCAGGGACCATTATGTCTCAAAATGTCACCAGAAACTGTTTTTTCCGTTGGACTGATGTTCTAGTAGTCATGAACGGAAGACTATCAAATAAAAACTACACACCATATTGTGCTATAACTGCTTGGTCTTTTTATAAAAGTAAAGTGTATATCTATTATCAAGTCGCCCATCATTCAAAGGTCCAGCCATTTCTGACTTAAATGGGACACCTTCCTAAGCACATCTACCTACTGAATGCTGTCCTTAAGAGCTAGGCACCAGGCTGACAGGAAAACAGTGCCTTTCTTAATATGCTGGAACAGACTCCTGCTGGGCTTCCCATTTCCAAGGTGGATACCTCAATTAAACTTCTAGACCAAGGGAGACAATTTTACATAAACCAAATGTACAGCAACAAGACTTGTGTATCAACATACCTTCCCATAGGCCATGTGGGTAGGCAGCAGAATGGTATAATGTGCTTCTGTTGACGTTTCTTTCCAAGAGCAATTTCTAGTTGTGGGTGTTGAGTCCAAAGATAACTTAGCAAATATGCCATAAAGTTATATATAACATAAGCCTCATAACACTCTCTCACTGTGTCCAGATAAATTGCTGTTTCCTTGAATCTCAGGGCAAACCACTATAATATTACATGTGCATTTTAAAAAGTAATATTCAGCATATATAAAACCATTTTTAAAAATATATTTATGGTATAACAGTATCTTTTAACTAAATATCTGCACTTGTTACAAAGTACTGACATTGAAATTAAATAGTTATTAAAATTAATCTATCTATGGTATAAGGTGACCTGTTCCACTTTTTCACTTACTCTTTGTATTTTTTATTAGAGTCATGTTTTAACTTAAATCTTACATACAGTTCATCAATAAAACAAATACAAAGCTTAATAAGCTGTATTATAAATTTGTATTACCAAACACAATTAAATATTCAATATATAAATGTAAATAAATTTTTGGAGTTCGAAAATAAACAGAAGTAATATGGTAATTTATTATAAAACAGTACAACCTTGCTACATGAATATCATTTCATATTTTTAAAAAAGTATTGTTGCAAGAAAACACTACAACCTTGCCAGATAAATACCTAAGCAGAATAGTGAATAAAGTTCATACTTACAGCATTTAAAGCATAAATTGGAACCATCCATATAATCCTGCAAAAACAAATTAATATAAGTTTTACAAAAGTCAGTGACTCAAGGCTTTACTTTACATCCTTACTACTGAGCTTTTGCAAAATGTCCTTAAATCTTACGTCTTTCACTTTAAAAATAATTCTTTTTGTGAACAGTCCTCAAAAAAAAAATATTGTGATAAATGAAAAGGTAAAAACATGAAGTAAAACAATCACTCTAAACATCTGAGTCATGTAACATTGTAAAAATTTGCTTTTCATATAGCTAATCAGATTATTGGTGCCTTTCATTTCTTCATTCTATAAACTGGGTAAACTCAGCATTTATCATATGCTTCTTCATAAGTTTTGCAAACAGTATTCTATCCAATACATAAAATCCTTAGAAACTGAATACAAAGTTTAAATTTACAGTTTTCTGTTATTTTTCTTCCTGGTGTTTTACTAAATTATGATAGTTGTAGATAAAAGCCGAGTAATACCCTTTGACCGAAATCATTATTTTATCATAACACATATAATGAAATATGAACTGAAGCCTAGTTTGTTCCAAATTAGCCCATTCTGGCATACTTACCCCAATCAGGTGACATGAACAGTCTGACAAAGTATTATTTAACCCGCTTTACCTGATAATGTATTTCTGTAGATGCGGTTTGGTATAA
>JAUMHA010420096.1:0-10370 GCA_032359765.1 Saxidomus gigantea
TTGTAGAACCCTCAGGCGCTCAGTTCCCATGGTGCTCCCCGGATATGTTTTTAAAAACATCAGGATAGGGTGGAGACGAAATTTCGAAAATTCCCGCTCAGGAGAATTTGTTTACAAACCTCAATCGGATACTGTAGATAAACAGCGAGATTATGCAAAATTTACATATACTCTAGAAAAAATAAAGGAACTGGACTAGAATGTTTTAGGAAGTGTAGAGAAAATAAAATGTGTTATAATTTCGTCAGGGGTGTAAAGATTACCCCTTACCCGGGTAAGGGTTCGATTTTTATTGGAGTTTTTGCCTTTAAATTATTTTCATTTTTTCAAGCCGTTATTCTATTTATACGCACGGGCGTATAGGCGTATGGGCAGGTACGCCCCTGACAGTAAAACATAATAAAGAAAATTCAAAATGAAACGGCTAACCGACTTTTGTATCTACAACAGTTTATAAATAACTTTACTACAGGTTTACCTTGAACTGCTTTAAACCGGTTACGAATAAATTGCATTTTATGTCATGCTTTAAACAGTCAACGATAGAATTTTATTTATCATGCTTTTCGCTGAAATACAAATAAGCCTTTTTTTTCTATGAAACTTAGGTCTAAACACTTTATCTGATACTTTAACCGGTCTTTCTATGAAGTGCATTGCATGGATGATAGAGAATTTATATAAATTCATCTGAAAGACGTTTTTTTGTCTTATCAGTTTTCATATTAAGGATTTTCACAAACTAATCCCTTGTGACTATAATAACTGAACGACAAAAAGACAGTTAAGTCACAAACACAAAACGATGTGAGTGCATAATTATTAATAAACAATTAGAATTCTTCTGTAAGTTTATTCAGTACATTTATAGGAACAAAATACTCGTTCATCATTAGTATTAATTTTTGCCAATAGTTTCAGACTTGTGAAAATATTGAATACTATAATTATGGTGTTGAATTAGCATTTTTGTATAAATGTGTTAATTAAACGTACCATAATATGTAGCGATAGTTACGTTCTGCCGCCGCAAAGTAATATGATAAAAGGTTAAACCGGTATATATAGCGCCTCGCAACATTATTATCCATGCGATATGTGTACCTTAAAGGTACTGACTACAGATCCATCTAAAAATGAGATGTTTTGCAGGACTTGACAAGTAATTTAAAAGACAGTTGTTAATCTTAAATAGAAATTTGCTGTGTATGCTATCAGGAAACCGAATCCTAATAATAAGTGTGCTGGTCAATTTGTTTAAATAAAATATATTGTCACTTATTACGTAATTAAAGCAATAATGGTGACAGCACAGACGTAGTTTTAGTGGTTTCTACTAAGTCTTTCTACTAACAACCAAGCACAAAGTAACAACGTTTTAGTACCATTAGACCATAAAACATTTTGAGGAAAATCCCGTACCGATGGTTGGTCTTACATTTTGTACGACTGAGTGTGTCACCAACTGAATAAAAAAATAATGTCACTTTCTTTCTTAGTTTACATAGGTATGATACCAGTGTTTCCTAGATTTCAACCAAATACATTGACATGTCTTCAGACTCTTAAGCTACTGGCAATGACCTTAGCCAAACATAAATTCTTACTAATGTCCAGCTTTGATAATGATTCTATACCCTCCCCCATCAGCTGAAGGTCAGAGGAGTGTTCGCATCTTTCGTGCGCCAAGCTGTCTGCCCTTCCCGGTTTTTACGCGAGGCATAAGTCAAAAAGTATTTAAGAGAATAAATTGTAGTTGATACTTCATAATTATATTGAGAGAGGGCATTTGGATAGAGTGCACTGTAGATAAACCATAACTCTAGCTTAACTAATTTTGGAGTGATTGACCTTGGTTACTTTTTCTTGTGCGGAGAATAACTCGGCAACTCATTGAAACATAAGAAATAATCAATGAATTGGGGTGATGTGCCGGTCGCAATAATTGATGAATGATAACGCCGCCGCATTGCCGACTCAAAGCCTATCAATATCATCCTATCAATCTGCATTATTGGTGGTGTTATCGTTTTCTTTACTTTTTCCTGTATTGTGCATTTCTTAAAAAAGGATTGTAGGGAACGAATTAATATTCATACCTATATCTATTGACAATGAGAGTAAGGGCAGTGCACAACATCCATTATTCTGAGCTGTGCGTGTTCTATTTGTGTAGCGACTTCTGATGTAGTTACCGATCACATGAATACTATTTGTGGCAGGAACTTGCAAGCCACTAGGACTGAACACTTCCTGAGTTGTCTTGTTATTAATGCTAAAGAATCTCGTTTCTGGAAAGATGAAAAGATTATCGACATTTTATATTGGCAGAGTGGTCAGAGAGAGCCCGAACCTTCGTATAATGGAAATTGACATGGGAGAGATGGTTTATTTCCTAAATGTATGTCTATGGAGTTAACTCGTCTCGTACATTATATTCCTTCGTATTTATGTATTCTATTCAGCAACAGGTGTTGTAAGAAAGCGTTTGTTTTTGCAATATTATACGCGTTAAATAATGATCAACTGCTTCCGATTAAAATTAATGCAACCTTAGGAATTTATTCTGGACAAATAATGCATATGACACGAAAATGGCAAATTTTGATAAATCAGTTTCGGCGAAAGATAAAACATGCACGTACAAACACTTACAAATTTACATTCCTTTTAAAGTTGTAAATATTGGATTTATATCTAAGGAAGACAGGTTATTAAGTTTATGTCAATCCGAGTTTCTCCGTTATCTATTCAAAATCTATAAATAGTTTTGTATGTAACAATTAAAACATATCCCTCTGTTTTAAGAAATGGGACTGGCTACGCATTAACACATTTTTTTAGATCGACGCTTTACAATGAAAACACCCTTATTTGATACCATTTCCACCAGTGGAGTACTACGAGCTGATTTAAACATAGTTTTTGTACAAAATGATTAATGAATGCAAAAGGCAGCAAACAACGAAAATTTATTTCGATGAAAAATAAAGCTGCCCACTAAAATAAGATTCATCTACCAATTACCGGTATTCCTTTTCAGGTTTTTTTTCCATTCCTGTCAAAATTTGAAGGTTCAACATAAAATTACCATGCCATTGATCAGTTGATACGAAGATTTAAGCGTGTCCAGGTTTGCGATAACTGAACTATCGGTGGCTACGTGTTAATTAACTAGTATGAACTATAATAACTTCAAATCGTGATCTATACACCGGAAAACATAATTAACGCAATAAGAGTTTTATCCGGTGTTATCTTATCAGGCCTACCGTGCATCTATGATGTTCTTACATATACACTACGGCTTGATTGTATTTAAATTTAAATATGTAAACTCGGAAGTTAAAAATTTGATTTAACTTTAGTTTTTCCCAACTGAAAGTCCAACGACCAAGATGCAATTGTATGATTCTATATTTTAAAAATTTTAAATTACGTGTAATTACATATGCATATTTTAGGATCAACCAGAGTAAGTTTATGTCAATGTGACAGTTGCGCCACAGACGAGTCCTATAATAGTGTGTAAGTGTTACAGTAGTGGATGCTGTAAAGATTGATATTTTTCTGGCACGCATAGTCTGCCTTTAATACATTGTTAACTTGTGTATACACATATATGTAATTATGTCTATTACTTCATTGTCATATTATGCATTTACTGGATCTGAGTCCTGTGGCATGAATAGGCCCACTAAGTGTATTCAAAAGCATGAATAAGTGACGTCACATTGTTTATAACGTTACGTCATAAGTAATTCAGGTATGTCGTCTTATACGGGAGGGGGTGGGGAGGGGGGGTTTACAAGTGTTGGAAAATCTCATCTTACACATCAGATTCTTCGAAAAAGAATACCATCGCAGAATTGACCGCTACTTGAAGGGAAACAAATATTCCCATAGCATCATTAGCGATAGAGTTTGAAACTCATGGGCGGTTTTAGTTTCAAGGCGAAAATAGCTGAAGTGTAAATGACATAAACTAAATACAGCAGAACCAGATACAAATGTACAGGGACAAGAGGCTAATCGGAAGGTAAATGTTTAGTGTTTCAATTCTGAATTCTAGAATATACAGTAAATAAATGAAAATAAGTAATAACCGTTATAATAGCATTAACATAATAATAATAAAAATGTTTATACAGAAAATGATAATAATATAGATTTAAATTCTTATTATTTATCAGTATTACCATGTCATAACAATAGTAGATGTTTATATAATAAACAAAATGTCATAATTAAACATTAACGTGATTGGCAGTAAAGTAACATTATGTTTATGCATTGACTTTCAACAAAATACTCTGTCTTTTTCATTATAAAGGAAAACGAAGAAATTGAATTAAATGGCTCACAGCAACTGCTGAAGCAAATCTGGTACTATAATAGTGTACTGTTTGGAAAAAAGATGTTGGCTGGAAATCAGAGAAATAGAATGGGCGATATAACATGAGGAAGGAACTCGATACTGTAACATAAAATTTTCCTAGTAAGTATGCTGTAATAAATATTTCATTTTTTCAAATACTTGTCTCTATTTGTCGGTGTAACATTACATTTTGACCCCGTTGAAAAATTACATTACAACATTTTAACATTACGTTTTTATCAAAACAGTCGTTGAAATCAGGGTAAAATTTTAATGGAGGTATTTTGAACGGTTAGTTAAATTAGAGGTAAGCGTTAGAGATAGACTGTCAGAAGAAGGAAACACCTAAGGTGCACACCGATTAACCCAAAGCATGCATATACTAAATGTATAATTATGTACATACATGTACACGGGTTACAGCTCAGGATGTAAATGTATATCTTATTACAGACACTGTGTTAATGCGAAAATTCACAAATTATAATGGTCTCCTTTAACAAGATGAAATATACTTTTCGAAACACATCTACTTTTGTGTTGCACTTCTTTACCTTTTCAACAAAAGCCCAAAATGTAACGAAAATTTCGGATTGCGACTTTAGTCGGTGTCAATCCAAAGAATAACGAAATATCAAATATCGGATCAGTACACGCAATTGTTCTCGCATGATTACGATCACTGTTAAAGGAAAAGCTTACAATAGGCAACTCAAGATATGTTTCAAAATATTGCAACGCATTCAGTAACTGCATTTATCCTTCATTAACATGTTATATCTCGACGTTTACAAAAGCTACCGTTTTCATATAAGCCGCAAATTAGTATGAAAAAGTGGAATGATTTTGGCGGAAACGAAATACCTATGTGTCTTCAGAAAACTGTTTAAAACCAAACATTTTAACAAATTATTGCAATAATTATCTTTTTTATAATATGTATAAATATAACTGAAATAGATTTTGTAACCTCTGTTTCTGACTCAATATTGTATTGTAACTGATTCACCATAATTGCATTTTCATCAAGCGTTTTACTTGGGGAAACCACTGCGTAGTGCGATCTTGAACTATATCTAATTTCATATATATTTTGAATGTTTTATAGTCACTGAGATTTGAGTACATATACTACGTAAATTGCATACGACTATTGGAGTCAATTTTCAACGTTGAAATGTGACCCGACCACAGTTGGTCAGCTTTCAACGACGGTAAAATTTTCACGCAAGGAAGGGGCATTAATTAACGGTCGGGGTCAGTTTTCAACGGGTTCAAAGTTCAATTTAACACCAGTACCAAACATTATCACATAGCAAATATACAATCAATTTTCCGAAAGAAGTTTCGCTAAACTTGGGACAAAACATGTATTCTGATATCTGTGTTAACAACTAGTCTATTAAGTCGAGAGATTTAAGTTAACATTAATACAGTGCATTGCATCAAACCACTTGAAACACCCTTTCCAGTTGTCTATTACCATTACTTGTTTCATTCATGAAACAAAATGCGAACTGGGGAAAAACAGTCGTAATAAAACGAAACAGTGGAAAAAAGACAAGACGCAAAACATTAACATTTCAGGAACGAGAGTCGTAAAACATGCACATTGAGAAAACAAACAATAGTTTTTGCAATTCTGATCAACTCAATAAAAGCTTTTGCAATTGAGATCAACTAAAGATTAACGGCATGTTTTGATTTTTTAAGTAACAGTAACTACTGTTACGTTATTTCGTTAACAAAACAAGTTAAAGAACACTGTATTTAATTTGATAAAATGAAAATATAGTGCATGCTTTTGTTTTTTAGAGCCAGACAAACTACAAGTACAAAGCTGTTGTATAAAAGAGTAGCACCGAAAGTCATCCAGCAACTGAGCGACCACTTACATATCCAGAGTGTTCACAACTGTATGTATGCAACAGGACCATATCAAGTGATACACAACATGTTCCATATTGTGTTTGGCAAAGAGCGAAATGTACTCCTAGTCACAAAAAGGAATATGTAACTGTACTAGTATCAAGTTCCACTGACCTAGACTTCTATAAATTACTTCTGCTTGTAATATGTTTTCGAGTTCGAATAGCCATATTTTGCAATACCAATGGATTCTAAGATAGACATCAATAATAAAAATCACCAATCAGAAAATAAGCCGAAGCGGAGATGAATTTTATCTTAATAAGTGACAGACAGTGTGACAGTGAAAGTGACTAACAATTATCTGTTCATTACATTATAATCTATTGTTAAACTGTTGAATACATTTAATGTTGTTTGAAACCGCTATTCTGGATATGTTAAGCATTTGGAAGTTGTCAGAAACACATGCACCACCAGGAAATAGAAAGTTTTACTTACATGGCATGCTCTATGTCCGGGGTTCCTGTGGAATAAATAGTAACCGTGTTAAACTGGTAATTGTTTTAAAAAAGCTATGAGATTGTTTTATTAATTTACCATTTTTATTAATCGATCAAATTATATTATTAATTTCTTTTCAAGTTTTACGGATTGAAGTGATACATTTCGCCAAAAAGAACTACTTGTATGCAGTCCTAATATATTAACAGTATAATACGTTCATTCTGTGCATTAGCATGTATTATATATCTTTACAGAATGACCTGATACAAATCTCTAAAAACGTATCCCTGACAGAGGGTTGCCTACTGGAGTGCATATCGTTCCCGGGACAAATGCCCTTTTAACACCATACATGTATCACGTTCACGTTGTCAATTTTCACATAAAGACTGCATATAGCACCACTTTTTGAAGCATAAATATTCCATGACCGGGAAACACTTCGTTGAAACGTGGCTGCAAAGTCCTGCATGTGCCAGATAATGTTTAACTTAATGAAATGTTTGCAAGACTAGAGATGAGGGCATGGAACTGCAAACAAATCACTAGTCATACATTATACGTTCTGTACTGAATTCATCTGCTAAATCCGTTCATGTGTCCGTCCTTTAATTTTATTGTGTCAGTAATGTAACTTTGTCATGCGTGAAGGGATTTTCAAATCATATTGCACAAATATTCAGCACATTGAGACAACGCGTCGCGTGCAATACCCACGTTCCTACCTCAAAAGTCAAGGTTGCACTTGGAGTTAATGGAATCCTGAACATATGTCCAGATTTTAATCCTGTCACTTATTAAACGATTTTTAAATAACTTGGCACACATATTTCACACACCAAGACGATGCGTCGTGTGCAAGACTCACTTTGAGTTTAAAGGTCATGGAATCCTGCATACATGGTAACTCGGTAATGCAACAATTGGTTTTAAGGTTACATGGCACAAATGTTGAGTACATTCAGGTGACATGCGCTTAACTTAAAGATAAAGGTCACAGCTGGAGGTCAGACGTTTCAGAATCCTGTATACATGCACATTTTCATGTCCTTATACAATGAAGGATTTTAAAATGAATTGGAACACATATCCAGCATAATGGAGATAAAGTGTCGTGTGCAAGTACCGGGTCCACACCTTAAAGGTCAATGTCATAAACTGTTTGCCATCGCTCTGGGGACATTCGTTCAGTGACAGACATATTCGTTTTTAAACTTTACACACATCAGAATACCAAATTATATATAGACATGGAATTTAAGCCGATGTCTCAAATTCAGGCACCGTTTCAAGAGAGCCTTTCGCGGATGTTTACAAGGTTTTCATGGCTATTTTCTTAAATATCGTGTGGGTATTTGTTTACATTTAATTGTTTTTGTGAATTGGCTTGCTATTGTGTATACATAGTAGAATCCAACAACTCATTTCAATACTTATAATTCTTACAAAAGCCTTGTTCCTAGAAAATATCTCTTGTCTGGCTTCTTAAGACAAATTAATTTGATTGTATAATCTGCATTTATATTTTATTAAAATTGTTTGATCTGTATTTTTGTTTTATTGACATTGTTTAATCTGTATTTATAGTTAATTGAAAGTGTTTAATCTGTGTATATACATTACTGAACTTGTTTAATCTGTGTTTATAGTTAATTGAAAGTGTATAATAGGTATCTATATTTAACTGAAACTGTGTCATCAATTGAAAGTGTTTATAATCTGTATTTATATTTAATTGAAAGTGTGTAATCTGTATTCATATTTAATTAAAAATGGCATGACAGATGGCGTAGGGTTTGTTTTTCAGAGTTACAACATTTACTTAAACCCTTTGACATTTCTATTATATATTACTAGTATATATTATGTATACCCATTGTTCTTGTGAATAATGCATTGTACTGACACAATGATAACCAGACGTTTTACAATTAATTACTTGTGCTAAGGAAGTTTCCTTTTTTATTTCTTGAGTTAACTTAAAGCAATGCATTGAAAAGTGCTTCGGATAAATGAATAAAATCTGCTAGTTGTTTTCAGCTTCAGTAATTAAAATATGTACAGTTGTAAGCATTTAACTTAGAACACTTTATAACATGCAACTTTGGGAACACTTTTACTAAGAACAGGAGTCTGGTTTAAGTATGTCGTGTAGTTTGTGCCGTCAAATATGTAGCATTGTGTAAAGAGGAAATGTATAATCTACCTACACTTAAGCACTGAGCGTACGATAAAGATACCTCTATCTCTTGCAACGATAAGACAATGTAATAAATGTTTTAAAAAAAAAAGTTTTATATGCGCGTGTTTAGGGCCAAGAACAGGGTGCGTTTAGAGTATGTCGATATTTTGAAAATATATCTTGTTGGATGCGTAATCGAGGCTCTACCTCTTTTGTGATCCGTCACAGCATTTATACCGGAAAACATACACCCCGGGATATCAACTAAAAATGGTGGCTGCTTTGTGCCATGTCGTGTTTGTGTGTTAGCGTGGTCGAAAAGGGCGAAACAACGGAAGGTCACAACGCGACAGCATGAAAATGACTATTTGTCGTACTGGCGCCCATTCTTTGTCGTTGTTTCGTGCTTACAAAATCGTGTTATCGTTGTGCCGTGCTGTAGCGTGGTAACCAACATAAGCTTGTCTTCGTTTCGTTTAGTCGTGTTGGTGACACCGCCAGCATATAACAACACGGCATGGCAAAAATCAGCCAACATAACCAAATGCTATGTTAACATACCATTCATTACAACTGTTACTTTCAGATGATGGTAGGCATCTCTATTCATGTACTCAAACAGTAAGAAAAATATTGACTGGTGACGGAATAGGTTATTGTCGTTTCCGATCATAAGATACCAACAAAACAGAAGTTATGGGTCAATGCGAATCAAAAAACCACCCATGGAAACTTTCAAAAGATTACGACACAGAGGTACGTTTAATAAAGTGCTTTCAGCACCCTGATTGAATATATTTTGAAATAGATTTAAACATCACAGTTTGTAAGCACTCTGCTGCTTGAAATATTTCAACAATAAGACAATATTTTATTATCACAAGCTGTAATAATAATTTTACTAGACAACTTTCAATGATTTCTATTTTGAATACAAATTTAAGTAATGAACCCTTTTGCATTTTGGATAATTGCTCTTATATTACAGTGCCAAGTAAAGTGTAGGCTCGAGCCGAATCAGGTTGAAAATTCAAGAGGTGCTTACATATGGGAGGTAGGAGATATGGAGTTGTTGAAGCGTTTTCTTTTCTTAGGATCAGATAACACATACTACGCCGCTGATAGAGAGCCTGAACGACAACATCTGCAATGTATTGATAGGTGAGTAGTCATCTCAAGCTTCTGTCAGTTGTTACCTCTCCTAACAGTTACAGTAAGCAACATCTGCAATGAAGTGATAGGCGAGTAGTAGCTATCTCAAGCTTCTGTCAGTGGTTACCTCTCCTAACAGTTACAGTAAGCAACATCTGCAATGAAGTGATAGGCGAGTAGTAGCTATATCAAGCTTCTGTCAGTTGTTACCTCTCCTAACAGTTACAGTAAGCAACATCTGCAATGAAGTTATAGACGAGTAGTAGCTATCTCAAGCTTCTG
>JAUMHA010420107.1:0-10370 GCA_032359765.1 Saxidomus gigantea
TTGACCGAGTATACTACACCGATGCATTTTACATATATCTCTAATTTATACACGATATTTTCACGGCAGAAGTATTATTTAATAGAAAAACAGTTAAACACTTACTTCTACTTCCCAATCCATCTTTTGGTGTACACAGCATTCACATTATGACCGTTATCACTGCAAAATGTAAACACGTGTAAATTTCCGCTTCCTGGTTTTCCAAAAAATCATGACGTCATTTCATAGCGGGTTTCCCGATAACGTCATCGATGTCATTATGACGGTGTCCATATAAATTATACAATGTGAATTAAGCTCTATCTCTCTCTACTAAGATTTCAATATAGAGAGATATGATGCAGACAGTATCATTAATTTAGTAATACATGAATTCAAATGTTTTCAAATAAATTATATATATATTTTTTTCTCTTCTGTGTAATAAGCATTAACAATGTATTTGGCAAGTGTTTATTTTTAGTCAGATATATCAGTTTCTCAGTATAAGATTTACTGTCAAATTCATCAGTACCATAAACATCTGCAAAACAATCAAATCGAATATTTCTATAAAACAGCCTATCACAAAATGAGTCTCACTTTCAATTAACTGACTACTACAAAATCGACATAATCTGTTCCCTTATATTTCACCAATATATCGACCAGTTTCAATCCGTAGTGGTAATATGCCGCATCTTAATTGTGCAAGAAATGAACGTTCTATATGTTTCATAGTTTCTTACCGCTATTCATATTCATTTATTAGCAACAGCAGGCCCAACATAATATGAATGCTTTTAAGGATGTATTTTAAACTTACAAATTGTAACGGCAACAAAATACAGAATGAGATTATTTTCCTTTGGCAGAGGAAAAGTATGTCTTAAACGTCAAGCCATCATATCTTTGAATATATGTCAAAAAAAAAAAAATCAACACGACAGTTATTTCGTATTAAGCTATTTAATTTACACATTTCAACTATTATATTTTGCATGCAGTTGACACATTTTGATACTGATATTTTGACGCATTATAATAATTTCTTAAACAAATTTTATATTTTATTGATGGGATCTTTTTATTTATTTGTTAAGTTATTTATATGTAATGAAGATGGTTTTCCAATAAAGGATTTCCTGATTTTGGTAGAATGTAAGATGCACTCCCTACATCTAGCAGATTATATTCTCCACATCATAAATAATGCGTTCAATGAACGTAAAATGATAAATAAATACCATTTTAAAGGAAAACATATATCGAAAAATGCCTCATTTTATGACAAACAATCAACATAGATGCCTACTGTAATAATTCGCTATTCACCCATTAATTGTACAACTACAACTTTTCATAGATTATTGGATCTATTACGGTACTGCAACACATTTTGCCGATATTGACTGAAATGTATAGCTTAAACTTTCAGGTTAAGTTATAATACTTGCAATTATTCTATTTCATGTATTTATGCTTTTGAAGTTATTTATTTTGACACCAGTTTTAGGCAATGCATCTTTAGTCAACTGACTTTTATTCAAAATCAAAGTATTGACCTCGTTATGGTGCGAGGAACTTTCTTACAATATAAAAAAATAAACTTGTAATTTATTTGTTCAAGTTTAATTGTTAGAACGGTGAAGTATCAAATAAACAAAATGTGTCACTTAGAACAGTAGTTGTGGTTTCACATTACATCGTGCATGTGCATGTATTAAACTTCAAGGCTCTAGTTCTTTCAACATTATTAATTGGTCATTTCTTAACTTTGTTCAATGCAGTGGATTCCACTGACGTTCGGTCTATAAAAACTAAAAACAATATTTGGTGCAATGCAATTTGACGCCGTTTGATGTAAAAGTTCAAATAATTTATTTTCATGGCGAAACACAGGGATCATTTTGGAACAGACTTTCAATGAGATTGTTCTACTATTTGTCAAATTTTAATGATACTTTTTTCAGAAACAGTCAGATGTTTTATGAGATTCGAATAAAAACACTTTTCACCATGTCAATTTTATTTTATCAACACGAATCAGGCAGTAATCTAGTTGTATCACTATTTTGTGAACAAAATGGCCGACTGTAACTGTCAAATTTTTATTAAACAGTAAAACAGAAAAATATAAACCATAGTCTATCTTGGTGAATAAATCAGCTAAGGAAAATGTCAATATTAAGATTCCACTGACATATGATCAAGAACAATGACTAGATATTATGACTAGGATATGTTTAGTCATCTAACCAGGTAGCTTATTTAGACTGAAATATTGCCCTTATCTTGACAGCTTTCCAAGGCAGGAAAGGCAGGCCTACAGTTGAAACTGGCAAGGTCAGACCCTTCGATCACGACTCTCATTAACATGTCACAATATTCTCCAGAAAGTCTATTCCTTAAGGTAGTAGTTACACTGTTTTGAGCCGAGAAGCTACGTTCACAATCACTTGTTTGGACTGGATGAGTAAGGGCTAGCATGACAAGTTTCATCATATTGGGAAAATTCTCCTTGTGATACATGGCCAATAGATTCCACAGTGAAGTTGTTGTTGTCCTAGGATATCCCTGTGTTTTCACCACAACCTTCAACCTCTGCCATACCTCATGCGAAGCCTCATAGTCAATGAAGAGATCTGATGACACTTGTTTATTCTCCTTATCTTAAGAGTATCTATGAATCTTCTGCATCCCAAAGTGGTCAACTAGTGTATTTAAAGATGCATTCCCCCACTCAGACAACTGCTCATCACACAGAAGAGTGACAGGCCTCATTCCGAAAATACACATGCTGTTCATCAGTTCTGTTTCAGGAATCCTAAAAAAATCATGCTACTCAAGAAACAATGTCCAGATAGCAACCACACCTGACTAATAAATTAGTGAAGAATTTTGTAAATTTTTAAACCTAGTGTGACTTTTTTCAACATAAAATCCTTCTCTTTAACCCTACAAAAATATTTTTTACATGTTTAGAAAGCTCTTTAATTCATCTTTCCCTCCATATGCAACTTGCAAAGCTATGTTCAAAATTATATCATTAATAAAGCATTGACTTGAATATTGAAATTGGCTAAGTAACCAATTTTCATTCTAATTTCATTCTTAAATTTATGTAAAGGTTCATAATAATGCTATTTATTTAAATATTTCAAAAATTTAAATTGATTTATAGTTCTTAGAATTTACCTCACGTGACGATATAAATTCTAATAATTTATTTTTGGATAAACAATTATGCTGTAATTGCTGGTCCTGAGTGAAAAGTATAAAGACACTTGTTTATCCTGGTATTGAATTAATTAGCTATGATTGTGGGAGTTTCCAAAACATGTTAGCAATAATGCCTTAAGAGTGATGAAAGATTTAATAACTTAGTCTTTCCACAATAACTTACACGTCCAAATTTTTGTTCTCCAAAATATGGAAATCAAATGGGGCGTAACACTATGTATAAGCTATTTTCACCTGTTTGAGATGTTTTTTATTAGAGCTGTTATGAACTTTTCCCTGCAACCGTCTGCCTTGTACTTGGAGTTTTGAATCTCATGGTGGCCCTAGAACATCTTGGAGCTCCAGTTGGTGAAGGAATGATATCTATTGTGGATTTTCCTGGAATAGTCCGGTTAGTTCGTTCAATCAGGCATCTACAAACACCTGCAATATATAAATTCAGAATTAAACATAAAAAGCTACCTTACTTGATGAACCTCTCTGTATTTCAGTTTGGTTCATTCATAATCTTCTGTACTGCTGCTATGCTGTCACATCTTGCTGGACTGTTCTTGAAGTAGTAGAAAATAGATACTAGTGTTTGTTGGTAATATTTTATTGCCGGAATACCATCAGCTATTTGCGCTACACACAAGGCAACTACATGGACAGAACAATGTGTGTTGACTAGATGTGGATTGTGTCTCAGGAACTGTCTTGTTAACCCCTCCTTTCTGCCGGTCATCTGTTCAAAGCCCTAGAAATATTAAATGGATTTATTATCAAACAAAACAATTGCTCCAAATTCACTATACAAAATAAGACAATCTATCGACGCCTTAGAGTAATAAGGTTGTAAATGCAAAAATGTTATTTTGAGAAAACATGAAAAAACATTCTACAAACTGAGAGACCCACTTTAATTAAAAACTTTGTTATCTTTTCAACCAAACATTTTGTTAAATCATAGAAAATGAAGTGTTATTATCATCAAAGTTACTCTGAAAAGGCACTTTTTGAGGAAATGACTTTTTAATTTTGAAGCTTGGAGATAACTAAATTCTAGTTATAAGGTCGTAAGTGACACTTACGACCTTTTAATCCTTATATTTCATCTAACTATTAATGACATGATAAAGTCGTTACTGCTACTTAAGACCTTTCCAGTATGATTTTTCTAGTAATTTTCACGCAGCAATATTTGTATATAATTTGATAATTACATTGTTAAGATTTGTCATGGGGAAACATTAATTAGAATTCAATAGTTTTAGTGCATTTTCAGGTTAATCTGTTTTACACATATGATCAAGGTAATACTTCTTTTGCATAATGGTGGCCTAAGCGGAGAACCCGGAGAAAACCCGATGATTACCTACCATCCTATATACTACCCGGTCGGGGTTGCATTGGTGAGAAGCAAGTATGTTTATCACTGCGCTAACCAGAAAGCCAGAGAAGCTTATAAATCATCGTGAAGATATATTTACTCATTAGGTCTGTTGAAAATCTAAAGGGAGCTAATAACATTTATTTAGAAATGACATTTTAAGAATTTGTGGTCTCAGAAATTTGTTTAAATGCAGAGGACTGTAAAACGTGAACATAAACACCAATGTCAGATCCTTGCATGTGTACATTATACCGATAATTTTACCAGTGAAAAGGAATTGAATCGTCAAGAATATATTAAATCTGTATCTGTTATAACTTGTAGTACGCGGTTAGAGTTGCTGACTTGATGTCACTGAGGGCCATGGGTTCGAGCCCTGCCGCTGACCATGTCTCTGTATACGAGATGGTAGTTTTTTTACGGAGAACAGGAGTCAAATCTTCCCAGAAACGATAGTTACGTAAACCGTCAGCCTGTTAAAATTACAATGTGTGAATGTACAAAAAGTATACGCCTGTAATCGTAGCGTAAAATAGAAGTCGCTTTCGGATTTGATGAATTGTCTGAATGTGCACTAGTTTAAAGGTGTCTACAGAGTAAATAAAAGGCTACCAGTCTCATGTGAGACTTCCTAGGAACGGTGTATGTATAACTATCCGCCAGTATAATTTTGAAATGACCGAAAAACATTTGAAGCGAGAATATTAGATCTACAGGTATATTGCTTTTAATTAAACAAAACCTCTTTATAAAGTCTTTTAAAATACAGCAATGGCAGTACATCTTTTTCAATTTAACCATATTCTTTTATTTGTAAAATCATATAAAATTTTGTTTAAAAAAAAAAGCTTACGTCTGAGAAATAACCTGAAAAGCATCCAAAAATATTCATGAAAAGTTGTGTGCCTGTTATAAATGGTACATATAATAGTGTACTTTGTAAAGTCGTTGCTATTTTTCACCTTATGGTATATGCGTGACTAGATAATGTTCATGACAGTTTTGTTACATATGATTTCGAAAATGTTTTGAAAGTTAATATATAGCTTTGAAAAAGTATGGGAACGCATTTTATCACTGTATGTATAGAGCAATTGACATTTATCAGAAGTCACTAATATTGAAGAACAGGACAAACAAAGTTGCAAGTACTAATTTTCATACCTTTATTTGAACATTCAACTTTTTGAACTCTTCTAAAATGCAAAGCAATAAACAGTACTTATTCAAATCTTTAAACGATATAATATAGTAAACAGTACATAATCGTAAATGATTGCTTACGTTAGGCAATATACTGCAGAAACACAATGAAAAAGCGTATATATACATGCGTCTACTAATTTCTTACGTTTTAATACTACTTTTTATTCTGTAAAAGGGCAAATATGTATGCACATTTCCAATATTTTATCTAAAGTCAGAATTCTTCTACTTCTACTATAATTAATACCGTCACAGATCAAAACGTTTACGCGTTAACGGCAAACAAATGTAAATTACGATTCTACATCAGAAGAATCAGATTCATTTGGTTCTGGAAGTCCTGACACAACGTTACTTTATGACAAATCTCTGTAAAATCCACGATACTCCGGTGGGATAATATTTATTTTTGATCAGAGATTGGAAAAGGCCGTAGTACGAGTGTACGAGTTTGCGAATTTGTGACCGGAGTCAGGTTTATAGCTACCCTCCTTTTTCTCGACGCAGTGATGTCAAACATCTTCCAGTCGGAGTCTAACTCGTACTTATAAAACACAAAGTTCGGTTCAGCCTTTCGATACTGAAAACTGTAAATTTTATGCCACTTAACCGACGATCCATCAGGAGCTATGCTTCTGTTTGAGACAGTGGTATTAGACAGCAGTTTAAAGTCAAATATGTCTGTTTTAAATACTCTTTTACATTGAACGTTGGCTTTGTATGCTTACTGTTACGTATGGAATGAATCCAGCATCCGGGGGTAAAAATATCTTGCCTTTTTGAATGACGTTCAATTAATGCATGTATTGCGTCTTCCTCCATTTGCGAATAATTTGCTCAAATATATAGCTTGCAATAACTAATAAACACCTGTTTAAACAGTCACAGGCTTTATTGTATATTAAATATGTCTACATTTCTCTTTTCTTCCAATAATAGAAGTTTATGTCTAAGGTCACTGTATTGCAGTCTCAATGTCATCTAAATGACGTTTATGTGTTACCTAAATGCCATCTAAATAGGTTTTAACCACACGCACGACCGTCTGATACCACATCGTGACAGTAGCGACACAGTGTGATATAATATAACGATATATCATGCTATCTTTGTGTATTTTAATAACGTATCTGACCGCATTGTCGTGTGTTGAACGCATTGTTATATTAATTATGATTTCGATTAGGGCTATCCCCTTCTCTCATTCATTGTGCACAAAGTTACAATAGTGATTGACAAAGTCACGTTGGCGATGTCACGATGGAAACAATTCGCGACTCATGATGACTTCGCGTATCGCCTTTGTAAGGAAGAACACAACTTAATGATGGTGTTGTCAAAATTATTCTCAACTATATAACTGTAAATGCTCTAACTACACTAGATAATAGTTAATTGTGGCTGTTACAATGATTGGAAACGAATTATTTTAAAACGTAAAAAAATAGCTTAACTGGGGTTAAACGCCCGTTGTTTTTTTAACGCAACAGTACTAGTATAGAATAGAGAAGGCGATAACCTTCACTGTACTTGGAACACTGTACCTAGTGTACTGATTTATTATATAAATCACATACGCTTGGACAATTCTGGTCCAACAGCTTGTAATTTTTGTTCATATTTACATGCTAACACTGCTGAGCAGGTGTGGGAGAGAGCAATGGCTAACAATAAAGATTCTGTATTTTGAAAATCTAGTCCCTTTTAGTCCAAATTGTAGGTTGTGATCGTGTTATATAAATTCCTTGTATATAGCCCCACATATACCTAGGCTTACTGTCTTTAGAAGAGAAGGTACAGGAAAGGGAGGTAATACAAAATAATAAACTCGTTTTAAGATATTATACATTCCCTCTTAAAAGTACATTTTTTTTTTTGGAATGAAACGTATACATAAAAGTGTTTCCGTATATATATATATATACTGAGTTTATTGTTTAAATGGAAATACAAAACACTTTAAATGTCATTATGTATATAATGTTCATAGATACATTCCGATCGGTGTTATTAACTATCCCGAAACCATAAACCCATCATGTGCGATGCACTTATCAGTGAAGGTCACACGTGGAATACTTCAAAATGAACTTTACGTGGATATGAAAAATAAATTTCCGTTAGTCTTATAAATCCATTACTTTCACTTGACAAATTATTTCTGATCTACTGTTGTTTTTCCTTAAAAATAAATATGTTAGAATTCTCTCAGCAAAAAGAAAAGACTTAACATATATACTTAATACCCCACCCAACACACACAAAAAAGGACATTCTGAAATATCATATACATGTAATTTGTTAACAAATCATCAAATAATTTTAAAAGTGGGCAAGATCTATAATATTTCCTTCATTTACCAAAATGTTGATAAATCGAATTCTTTCAATCTACATATGAAAAACTCTGTGACGTCTAAATGTTTTCGCCTCTAAACTTGTAAATATTGTCCCATGATGTGGAAATCGTAATGAATAGGCAGATGTAAGCAGTAATTAATTCAGGTGTTCTGGAAACAATTGTAGTATTTCATTTTATGACGAAAATTTGATTGTAATTTCTTTTTGAACAAAAAAAGATGTGTTTGCAAACTCAAAATATAGAGATTATGATAGCAGATACGACCTTCTTTTATGAAAACATCTCGTAGCTGAAAAGGTCGGTAGTAGCAGATAAGACCTGTCATTATGTTAGTCAAATTAAGTTTAAGATATTAAACAAAAGGTCGTAAGTGGCAGTTACTACCTTATATTTCTTTGAACACTGTATTCACGACCTTCTTTTACGAACTCACTATACAAAATGTAACAGTTTTTATTTACAACCCTTTTCTACTCTATATATATATGTAGAGTTTTAATTTATACATTATCAATTCATTTATTGTTGTCTGTTCAGATTTATTGATGAATTTATTTGTATATACTAGCTGCTATTTTAATTCACCTGTTACTTATTTGAGATCAATGTTCATGGAAACCAAATGAACCATGATTGACTTGAAAATTCCACTGCATGTGGCCGAAGAAAGTCAGGAACAGTGTCTTTGGAGCCTGAGTGATTGGGTCCACGATTCTAGCCTAATCACATCTTTATGATGCACTACAATATCGGTACTGTCATCAGTCAAGATTGTAGGAACTGGTGATTCCTTAAGTTGCTTGCTTACATCAATATCAATTGCATCTGATATGGATTTGAGGATCTCACATGCACTGGTGTAACTTGTGTAATCAACTCTCTCAAACTTTTAATGATTCCATGTTTGGGGTCTGCAATACATTTGAAAGTTGCATTAAGCTGGTATACTTTCCTTTGCTAGCCAGAACACAACTTTCATGCAGACAGATATGCTGGCATACTCCTTGGAGTCAGCAGTTGTCACTGCTTTTTGAAAAGCAGTTTTTGTTGTGAGCAGAGATTCCAAATGCCTCTGCATGATTGTAGCTTTAAATTACATGTCCCAAGGGCCATTGTATTTTCAAACTTAAGGTCCTTGCAATTCATACAGTACATGACGTCCTTTTCTTTTTCATATCTGAGCCAATGGTGAAGGACCAGCCATTTCTCTTGAAAATTTGGCCGACTTTGTTTCTGAACCGCGTTTTCGTCATGCTGCTGGCATAAGTGAGTAACAGCATTGTTGTTCCTATCAGTCGTTGCGAAGTTTGAACGAAAATTAGAAATCAGATGCGATTTTTCTTTTATTTAGATGCCCGTTTGACATTATCGTGTCTGATCTTATTAACTAGACGCTAATACGATTAGTGCGCACGCAAGCGCTTTTGAAACTTGATAAACATCCTGGCTTTTTTTATTAGAGATAAATAAACCCAATTTATTATCGTAAAGACCGACAACGTTAAGTAACGACAGAAAATCGATTGCGACATTTTGATCGCAATATCGCGGAATTGCGGCCAAAAATGATCATTGGAAACATGCTAAATATATTCTAATAAATTGATTTAAACCAAAAAATAATGGTTCGAAGGGGCATTATTTACAGCACAACCATGACTCGCTGCAGTGCATTCGTAGCATTCCATGTATTCCTTGCATTCCGTGTATTCCCTGCATTCCGTGTATTCCTTGCCTTCCGTGGAATTTTGACTCTTCCATTAAAACAATATTCGTATTATTTTGTTGTTGCTGTTATTACATGAGATGTCGAAAGTATAGCAAATTTTACAATTGTAAAAAGCTTTGTTTAAATTACGCTACATTATTCATAACAATGCCAAACCAAGCGTATAAATGCACGCACACTCATAGATGCTATGTGAAAATTTATCCGGAGGGAATTGCAGCAGCCAAAATAGTTCCGGACGTCTAGATTGATGTTCTTTGTACGGCATATAACGCTCACATCCTTCTTTGTGTATATAGGAGAAATGTTCAATAGTGCTAGAATGTGAAATCATTTCTATTCATATAAGTCAATGCAAATGACACAATTCACTTCAATTTAAAACAGAATTTAATATCATTCCATTCCACTTTGGACCCCCAACTTTGACCTGAACTGAAAAAACCTGAGCGGTTTTCGTATAAATTTTACCTGTT
>JAUMHA010420140.1:0-10369 GCA_032359765.1 Saxidomus gigantea
GCACTGCACTTCCTCTCAATGTGTTTGACCATTGTATGAAGTAATATTGAATTCTAACAAGTAGTTTTCAAGTTATGCTCCGGACAAGGAAAATGCAACAGACCGCCCGACCGACCAACCACCGGGTGACTCCTATATACCCCCCTAAACTTCGTTTTGGGGGTATAATAAGCTTACTTGAACAGTGCATGTCATACCTGTATTGCACATAATGCAAGCTCTGTAAATCTCTTGCCTGAAAATCTGAAAGTTAGAACCAGTTAAAACCAATCATACTTCATCAGGACTATCCGTTTACCGCTGGGTTGAAGGAGGCAATTGTAATAAACTTCCTTCATGCAAGGATTTGAACCCACCACTTTTTACTTGATAAGACTTGCAATAACAATATAGGTTACACAGTTATTCACTTACTTTCTCATTACTGCTTGTATTGTACTGCAAGGCCAATTGGAAACTTTTCATTGCCCCCTCAATCTCTTGTACTTTCTCTTGTGCCTGGAATTTTTGACATAAACAAACTAATGTAATGTAACTAGTATATGCAACTTTTGGTGAATTGTCTCTCGAGGCAATTCACTGTTTGATTCATTAGAAAAGTTGCATCTTTTTCTTGGTATCTTTTGCGTTTAATACATCCCTTGGATCAAAACTGACCCAAGCAGACTGACTCAATATTGGAACCAAGAAATTTTCATGACAAATTATTTCCAGATTTTTTTCCCATTTTGGTTGCTATACAATTTAGTTAAACGCCATTTTGAGAATGCTACAGTGCAAATTTGTTCATAGAAAGTCATATACAATTTATGTGTTTATATAAAATTTCATACGAGTCCTTTATGTCTGAACTGAGATAGTGAATTAAACCTATAGGGAAATTCCATGACACTATACAAGACTGTAAGATATGAACTAGCATTTTAACAAAAATAGCATAGTCTGTTATGAAGTTAATATCCCCCATGTGCACTTTTGGTTCAAAGGGTTGCTTTCCAAAAACAAATCCAAGTATCCAATCAGTTTGAATTTCAGTCTAAATCTCATACATTATACAAAAGATTATGAAAATAGTATACCAGGGATTTTTTCCAAATTCTGTCGGACTGTTTTTAATAGCAGTAAATGTGAATTAAGTAATATTGATACAGATTAACAAACCTGGGCAAGTCTGATGTATCCCTTGCTAGATGATGGCATCATTGTAGTTACTTCTACTGCAGTCCCAAGAGCAGCTTCGTAGTCGTCAAGCTAAAGAATAAAGAACCACTTTTCTAGACAGAACATAATTCTTTTTTAACTAATGCATACAACAAGATTTGTCAATGGATCGTTCTTTGTTATGCTTTTCTCTGATTGTAATGTTTGTATAATTTTGTTTAATTTCATTTTCCATTGCTGCAGTTTATAATAGGTAGTCTGTGTAACAGCTAGCTATCCTGAGCCAAAGGTTCTAGTAAGTGAACCGGTCTGGTAGAAATTATTGCAGAATACCACGTTCAATGTATAGTACCTTATGGTTTACTAAAATGCTCAAATTCATTCATTCTAAGGATGTAATAAAGTAAATGCAAACTGTAGTAATTATCAATATATTATGATTTTATAAAAGACAAAATCCTACCTTGTATTGAGTAGCACTTATATTGCACTTGATTATGGCACTAAAGTCAAGGATTTTTTGTACTTCTTCAGCTGATTCAATACAAATATCGCAGTGGTCTATGATGTGACCAGCTCTAGAAAAGTAAAAACATTTATTCAGGGCATTTTTTCTATGTTTGGCAAAGGGTTTCTTGGCCTCTCAATTTGTTGAAAATCAGCATGACGGTTGTCTAAGAGATACGCAAGTCCTGTAATAAAGTCTATAACGCCCTACACTGGCCCCAGAAATACTGTGTTACTATTTAACTTTCCTTTGTGCATTTTTCAGAATGAAGTTGTTTAATACTGTTCTTTAGCTGGCATGTCTTATGCAATCCCAGTCAGGCAAAATCAACTTGAGACAAATACTGAATTCCAAAGCTAGCTACTGTAACAGTAACTGCATTTTATTTTCCAACAACATGCTGAAAAATGCACAAAGGAAAGCTAATTCCTATGAAGGAAATACAGTCAAGAAAATAAATATTGGCATTCAACAAATAAGTTCCATGAATCCATTTTTATATGAAACTGGGCCAGACAATTTTTTTCTGTAATTAAAGTCCAGGACAGATGTTCAAATCCTTTCTTATGAATTTTAAGATAATATCAGAGCTTATGTACATGTGTACCCGCCTCAGTTACAAAAGTTGAGAAACTTACAACTGTGAGGTATAGCTCAGACAAAATCTGTTAATCACAAAGAGTTTAAAAAAATTCTCTAAACTGTTATTAAAATTACTTTGAACTAGTATCAATACATTTTTACTTACTTTTTGAAGGAGTTTAAAGCTAAGCGATAGTCTTCCCTTAGGAAATGGAAGTTTCCTCTTTCCTTCTTTATATTCCTGTAACACAAAAATAATTCAATCATGCATATTAAACACTCCAAGCTACTTCAAGCCATTTAAATTTGATAAAATTAGTATAGAAACATCAAGTTGCTGCATCTATTTTCCAAAATAAAACAAGGGGGCCTTGGGGAACCCATAAGGCGACTCATGCTGCTCTACTGAACAAGCTCTTCCAATCAATGTGAACACATACAAGATGGACAAAGTTAGACAATCAGGGTTTTTCTTCATAATGAGAAACAAAAGCTGTCCCTCATAAGTGACGAATGCCTCAGTCTCACAGTCTGTGTCCTTGACCTTAAACATGAACTAACCTGCATCTGCATCAATTAAGTTACCTAATTTCTTTGACAAAACAAATCAAAACTAAAACTTACGCTTCTGCAAATCGTTCATCAAAGTCCAACTTTTTGTAGTCCAATGGTTTACTTGCTAGCAATTCTACAGTGAGCTTGAAATTACTCCTGGGTGGAATATATGGTAACCTACAAGAATTAAAAAAAAAATCTTAACAGAGTTTGACATAAGTTTCTTACTCTGGTGGACTCACCACCAGCCACCTTACAAGGCCATATAAAAGTTTTATTGATTCTGGTAGCTAGGCTTTAGAAAATGACTGAAAAATACTATTCTGTACTTAAAACTGTTGTTTTTTAATTTCCCTAATTTCATTTGCCTTGAAAACAAGCATGTGAGTGACAACTTAAGTTTAACTTAATCGTTAAAAATACAAATGATATTGTTAAGTTGAAATTGTAAATGGTTGAATGGACTATCCAGATGTTAAGGGTTAGTGGTCCTCAAAAATCACTGATCACCCAGGAGACCTAGGTTAATCTCAAACCCGGTGTAAAAATTATTGTCCTCAGTTACTGTACAGGTGAATCATCCTTAATCTGAATGAAGACAATTTTCAGAGTTTGAAACGAACCCCAAGTAAAAGTCTGAAACATTTTTAGTTTAAGACTATGCAGCACCTGCCACCCTGATGTAAGGGTGGAGTCATACTCCTAAATCCCACGGCTGCCAGTGATTGTTTTACTTTTTTTTGGCAACAGCCCATGCCTTTCAAATTGGGAATTTTTAGCGCGATAAACTTCAAAATTGGGAAGTACTACCGGTTATATCGTGCCGACTTTGGGAATTTTAAAGCATGTTTTGGGAATTTTGACCTTTTTTGTCAATTGGGAAGACGCCGAATTTCGGAGTCAAATCGGCGAAAAAAAAATCACTGGCTGCATATTCATATCAAATCAGCAAAACTTAATCATGTTTTCCACAATCCCATTAGGGCACAAGCATTGGTCAGAAGTAGTTATGTTTGTATGTATTTTAAAGTTTTATCGTTGCCCAGTACTGGACAAACTCTTAGTATAAGTTAGTTATGTCAAGTCTAGGCACATAGTGCAAAATACAGAAATGTACTCACAAGCCTCTTTCTCCATACATGTATTTGTAGTCTACTAGCACCTCACACATTTCTCCCATCTTCATGATTGGTAAAACCAAATCCAGAGCTATTGAAGAAAAAGGAAACTGTATTACAACAAGTTCACAGAAACAGTACTAATAGCAGAATTTGTTGGGGGTTTTTTGGCGACTGCCATCATACAATAGCCACAGAGTTAGCACGAAACAGAAGCTGAAAAATTTGCCATCATGATGTCATAAAAGGTGTTGACACTGTATTGACATTTTTGAAAGAAATACTCCATCTATTTTCATGTTTAGTAATTGTGTATTTTGGGTATGGAAAATTACATGAATTTTAAAAAATATTTAACATGCATAAAATAACAAATGTGTAAGCTTTTTCCCCATACTGGTTCTTCATGATGTTGTGTATTACAGTCTTCCCAAAAAGTGCCTGACATGTCATGTAAAATTTTAGCTGGTCAGACAAATGTTTGCTGCTGTCTGACCAAATGTTTTGTGTAAATCATTATGAGTTGAGAAACTAAAAAATGGGTTATGCTAACTGCTCAAATCGAAGTAACATTTATAAGTATACGAAAATCAGTTCACGGACATGCAAGGTCACAAAATGTGCGACAAATAGGTAAGGTGTACTGTTATTTTCATTTTTGAGTTCATGGTGCTGCAGAGAACCATGATACAGATTTGTACTATTTTCACATAAGAAATATTCTGTAACAAACTATCACATAAAGTACTGTTTTTTTTCAAATGAAAAATAAATTGCCTACCTACCCAACTTCAAAAAGTAGGGTCGGGAGACAGCAAACAAAGACTTTTTTAAATGTGGCCTTAAAGTCCTTTTTAATATTGATTTTGTTAAAAAGGGCTATTAATCCAAAGTTAAGAAAACATGCTTTAGTATAGTATACTGTTCATGCTCAGCCTCAGGCTTTACTTAACTTATGGCCCTCATCCATCACTAAAGCGTGGATGACGGGACATTTCTTTGGTAACTATCCCAAACTATTTTTAAATTGTAGCAGTACATCATTACAGCCACTTGTATTCTAAAGAATAAAATTATTTGATATATAACAAAGAACTTAACTACCTCGATCGTTGTTAAAGCAGTTCCTAAAGAGTCTGTGTTGTAGTCGTTTAAAACAATAAAAAAACTTTGAATGAAAATAATACTTTTACCTTGTACCACATCTCCATCCCCAAGTACAAACTGTAACTGTTCATCTGGGAGCACTTTTTGCAAATCAGGAATTTCACGTGTCATATTTACACTAACCTTCTCACCAAATTTTGGGCCTTTGTTGGGATTTCCCACTTCCAAAATCTGCAATAAACAATTATTCAATAAAACCTTTTAACCACCATTAACAAATATACATGTATGTATGCTGTAAAACATAAAATGACACTGCAATTATTTTTACAACACCTAAAGTGACCTTTGCTACCAAATACATAGCTTAAATACATAGCCAGGGCACTGGAAATTTCAGACACGCTTTTTGGTGTTTCCAACCCATCTAGAGATGAACTGGTTAAAAACCCAGAGGTAGTCTCATGTGTATCGGTGCTATACACTGGGCATGTAGAAAAGAACCAAGGGGTCTAAATGTTAAAAAAAAAACTAGGGTCTGGTTCCCGGATTCCCTTGTATCTGCATCTGTCTCTCTTCAACCTGCACCTCTCAGAAGTCTTGGCAAGTTCACCCGTGGAAAAGACGCAGGGTTGGCTATTGACTATTAGCAATAAAGGTGGGGAAAAATGATTTGGACCAGGAGTGCAATGCACAGTAGTTAACCATGAAGGCCAGTTTATTGCATAATAAAACCTAATTTTTCTACTCTGCATATAATTATAAAAACAAAATTGCTAGTCATGTTAGAATGTTCAATCATCTATGATTACAATTCAATTAAATTCTGTTCAAGAAAACTTTAAAGTACATGATTGTATAGAATAATTATAGTACCTTTTTCATAAGTGTCCCATTACCAAGGACGTCCACATATTCCTGCTTTGTTGCATGTGCTGCTGCACGTGCTTTGTTCACCTTTAAAATACAAATGCAATGTGACAGATTCCCTTTTTATATCTTATCTTTTATGTTCTGACATTGAAGATTTTATTACTTAAATACTATTATTTTGCATTCATTTATTCAGTCTGGCAAAGGCATCAAAAGATTTCCAAGTCCATACCCAGCTGGCCAAAACTCAGGAAAAGTACATGGCAAAATTATATAACTTGCAGTGCAGTATAATCTATTGATGATGAATATTAAAGTGTTTTATTTGTGAAAGACATAGCTAGACTCAGCTTTGATGCCTAAGAAAAGTTTACCTATTTATTCAATTAAATATAAACTTATCCAAGATGCTACTAACAAGGCTAAGGACTGACAACAAAATAGCTTGCATGATTTTTATATACATATATCAGAAGAGAAAAAAAGAGTACCTCCTCGTCAGAATCTGATATGTCTTCATATCGTTTCTGTTCTGTATCACCTGTCCCAGACATCCTGTCTTCAGTGGAACTTTCTAATGCTTGTCATGAATCTGAAATTACAATTCAACATTTTAACACAGGATCAGTCGGCCTCTACCAAACAGGGGCTGTTACTGAAAAATAAATTTTTTACACAGTTTTCACAGTTAAACAATTAACAGAGCACTAAAACAACTGAAATTTATCCAACTGGTTTGCCTCAATTTGTCTGGTATCTCTAAAGAGATTGTCCAAATTTCAAATCAATCATATTACTGGTTAATGAATTAAGTGCATGATAGTAGTCTCACTAGTCTGAACATAAAACTTTAACCAGAATATTGTTTGCATGCAAAACTTTAACCAAAATGTCTCAAAGAAAATGGGGTATAATTTCAGTCCCGCGTTCTTGGGAAGGACTCCTTAACATCCAAGTCAGTTTTTACATCGGGACTGTCAAGTTTTCGTTGAATAATTTCAATAGTTCCGTTAATATATTTGAGGGAGGCTTGATTTTGCTAATTAGTTCGTAAACCTTTTTACAAAAGGACGCTAAAAAAGCAGATGACGATTCAACAGGACTCGTGAAATTTTCCGGAAACGCGTGTAAAAAATCTTGCAATACACAGCTTGACAGCTGTTTAATTGTAAAGGGTTCGTCTGTTTTGTGCTCTCAACCAATTAGATCTTGAGGTTTTCCGTGATGCTTCAATTTGTGGTGTGTCTGCTGTGATGCCAGATTAAATGTAGCGTGTTTGATGATTAATAATCAATGTATTAAGGTTGTTTTTCGGAACCGTTGACAATCTTAATGAAAATTATTAAGTGTTTTGAGCGGCGTCTCTGCAGAGAGGTAACCCGAAAATTGAGATGTTTTAAGATATATTAGCATTGTTTTTCAGGACCGTTAACAAATTAAAAGAGATATAATGACTGCTCATGTGTAAATTGTTTAATATGCATATGAAATGTTTGCATTGAAGTGTGACTTAAAAATGATCATGTTTGCAGACAGACTAATGACTGCTAATTTTCACCTGTTTTCGAGTTAAAGAGAAAGATACCTATTCAACTTTTAATTGTTTAAACTATTGCTTGGAGCATACTTACAAATGACTAAAAAAATAGCTTGTTGGCAATTTTTTTACCCATTCATAATTTACTTGCATATTATTTTATTTCTTTTTATAAAATAATGTGATTATTTTCCTTATAGGGAAGGCATTTAACACCTTAAATTATTTGAAATTCTGTTCTGTATTTATAAACATCAAGTATTTCTCATGCAGTCCACATTGTAGTGCCTGTTTGAATAAAACAGTTGAAGCAACACTGTTGATTTTTTAACACACAGTGACACTATTTCAGGTTATACGTGCGTTACTTTGCTATATTTCGAGGTCAAAGCAAAATCGGAGTTGCAAAGAATTTTGTTAGGGAAAGTTGCCAAAATCAAATTACTTGGCTTGACTGACACTTTAACAATTGTGCTGAAGCCTGACATGTCATGCACCCCGAATATAAAAAGCTACATTTGATTTGTTGGATTATTGCATCCCAGTTGAAAACAATAATGGATTAATACTTGCTTATTAAAATGAAGGTAAAATACACCTGTAAACGCGAACTGTTACATTAAGAGAATTTGAGTCACAAGGATTGAACCACACATAGCTGCCGCGGTATTTTCGTTGCTGATCATCGCTTAATCACTGCATAAAAATTATTTTTCTTTTTCATATAATTGTTTCTAAAAGTTTCGAGTTATTTTCATCTGACCCTAAAGTATTTTTCTTGAAGATTCCCTTAAAAATCCATCGTAATTTATCAATGTAACATTGTTATTCTCCACTCATGGTAGGTGTGAAAAATATGGCCTGCCTGTCCTAAAGGATGACAAAATTAACTCAAAGGCAATTTTAAAATTGATTGCTAGTCCAAGCTATGTGGCACCACTGATTGAGCAATGTGCCTTCATTTGTGACGGTGAAAAATTATTTCTCAATTAACATTTAAAAAGTTCTGAATGTTGTTTATTAAAAAACAGAACTACCAGAGTAACTTGTTCTGTTTGTATAAGAAGCGCGGTGTTTCAGCAACTGTGAACATTTTTTTTTTTCAGTAACAAGTTTTTTCTTTTTATTTCAATGAATTTTCTTCGATGAATATTAAGTATTTTATACTGCAAACTTCTTTTAATCATAGAGATAAGGCATAAGGTATCACAAGATCAAAGAACATTGCTGACACTTGTCATGTTTCTTTGATCTTAGCGGTGTACGTGGCATTAAAAAGACAGAATATTTTGACAGTTTGAGACATGTACCGATAGCTGTTAACAGTAGACATAGCATTTTGGATTATTGAAATATAACTTTGGATTAGATAATGTTATGAGTATGTTTTATTTTTGGTGATACACTATATTGAAAACGCTATACAAATGCATGTTGGTTGGCAAATAATTTAAAATTTAATATTGTACAGAATACAATTTCAAATATTTACCAAAAATAATTTTAATTTAATGTCCCATAAACATGTTCATAAATCTGTAAAAAACACTTAAAAAACATGAATGTCGCAATTTTCTTATAATGTATTGATCGGCAAAAGTTTCCATGAGAAATTTCTCTTGAATACTTGCCGAAAACGCAAAGTTCATTGACAATATTCTTTTATACAAACTGCTGTGAAAATATACCAAAGTCTCGCTTTCCAAGTGCTTGCTTCTAAAAGGACACACATGTTTCAAATGTTTGCATCTTCTGATTTCAAAAGTAGAAGTCCAGTGGTTTAAAAATTAGTGTCAAACCCTGAATTTACTATAAATTCAAGGTAATCTTACTTGATTTTTTTCACCTCTGAATAACTTTTTTGTTAAAAGTTTCAAATAAATCTCGCAAGAAGCTATTGAGTTGTAAGAACATTATGATCACGAAATGATAAATATCAGCCTAAACGATCTTTCAACCTGTTTTTATATACGGAGTTACCTTACTGTTCAAATGCAATGTCAAATTCTATGTCTAAAAATTGAAACTGATGTAAAAAATTAGATAACAAAACCTAACAACCGTGAAAGTTGTTCATGTTGTTGTTGTTGTTGTCGAGTACAGCGCGCTTATTTTGATAAAATTTCTTCCGAGGAAGCGCTATTGTAGGAAAGAACAGTAGATTAATATTTAGAAATTATTTACTAAGAATGCTAATACAATAATTTTACTCACCTTCGTTGAAAACACTAAATTCTTTGCGCTTTTTTTGTTGAGAAATTTTGCGTCTGCTACAGAGCGGTTGTTAACGCTGAGTGGAGAACAATAGCGATACATTGGTACCGTTTGCATACTCTCCAGCCCTTGCCTTACATAAGCGTAAACGGGAACCAAATAACAATCTCGACCGCGAGAACTTCAAAAAGATTCAAATTTTTCAAAGCAAACAACACATGCAGATTTATTTATGGATATACCATCATAATTTATATATCTCATTTTTCTTATTTACTAAATAATAATAAGATTGTAGTTGTTGTTGTTGTTGCTGCGGCTGCTGCGAGACAAACTTCTCGCAGCAGTTATTTCCCCTTACACTACAACTAGCCGGTTTGATTGTCTCCCATAGGTGCTTTGATTTTTATGAAAATATCTTGAATCATCAAAATATTGTGTCGTGCAACATCATGAACATGGTGTGCGACTGGCCTGTAGTTCTAAAGATGCCAAAATTTTATCTAATGTTCATGAAATTTGTTACGAATGTTTGCCACAATAAACATGATAACTAGTTTGATAGTGGCATTCAAAACAAGAGGGCTATGATGGCCCCAATATCGCTCACCTGAATACATGTCCACTTGCCTAATGAGTGTGGTCAATTTTGACCCCAGAGGCATGATTTGAACAAAGTAGGTGGAAGACCACAAGACAATGTTACATACCAAA
>JAUMHA010420151.1:0-10369 GCA_032359765.1 Saxidomus gigantea
GCATACAGTTAAAACCATTTTTCTTCGCATTCTAATAACCGCTCCTACCATGTACTTCCGGAAAAAACTATTCCATATTAGGCCGCCGCCGTCAGCGGCGGCGCCAACAAACGATCAGTAAGAGAACTGTTTCGTACATTATTCAAAGGAAACCTGAATATATAAACTGTTATTTCAGCTATCAAATATGAGTAACTGAAAAGAAAAGATGGATGTCAAAAACAGAAACAGGTTAAATGTAAGATGACCTTTTATCTAAAACAAAGTTGAATTAAATAAATTTACATTTTTCCGACAAGAAATACATGTTTTTTTCAAATGTATGATACAGTAAAAGTCAACAACTTTTTTCATAAAAGTATGATAAAAATGTAAAAAAATAACGGTTAATAATACAGAAACAATAGTCTGATAAATTGTATCTACTCAATCTCTTACATTCATTTAACTTTATAAATATTAAGTAATAGCCTATAACTGATCAGAAAAATCACAATAATTATGTAGTCTGCAGTAATGTTTTATAACTGCGGATCAGAACGACAATGAGTTGTTTATTAGTCGATAACAACGCTGAAAACACTATTATTTCGATTTTAGCATGACCAGATATAACAAAAGGTGAATAAATGCAAAGCGTAATTTTCTACGCGTATATTTGTTGAACGTAATGCCGCACAGTTTACGGCATCCAGGTTCCCGCATTGTTTATGGCAAAGAACACACTGACTTCAAGCAAGACCGTGTTTACAATTGCTGAGACACAAACATGATATTGTTCATGATATAAACATAATTACTCATATTTACTTGTTTTGTAAATGATATCTCTTTGAATATGGAGGGGAATACCCGCCAGGACTCTATACTTCTGAATGACATGCTTATTCACTAACGTTGCATGTTTATTTGTCTAAAATCCGAAAGAATAAGATACGCAGGAAGACGAATACATGCAAGATAGATCTAATACTTAGTACATCTAACGCATTCTGAGAATAATGATTTAAAATGAATGGAAGTACTAAGTAGCACTGAAGTAATTAGAATTGTCATAAACATGCATAGACATTTGGCGGATATAACATACGTGCAAGATAACACTTGATAATCTAGTGCAAAATCTTGTAAACACATGGTGTGATTAATGTCATAGTAATCTTGTTGGAACAGGCCCAAGTAAAATGTGAAATAAAGCATTTAACAACTTATGAGGTAGCCAATGAAATCAATATTATTAAGCTTAGGCTGAAATCAAATTGAAAAACTACCCTACTGAAAACACTACCCATACTGAAAGAGACTCGTCCTTAAACTGTGTGCAAGTTAAGATATATGTAAGACATTTATCTAAAGTTTAGTCACCAAAGCTGAAGGTTTTTACAAAAAACTGCAAAAGTTGCCGGTAAACTTAGCAAAATAAGACATGTCGAAAAGAGATCTACTTTAAAACTATCAATCCATTTCATTTCCAAATATTTAAACGGAAAACTGATATACGTTTTTACAAAAATTGAAGGATATTTTTAAATAAATCGTCATAACTTTCTTTCTGTTTCACATACAAAATTTGTCATTATTACAAATCTTAATTTGGTTTCTCTGCCATTTCGTTAATATATTTGGTAATGTCAAGTATTAAGAGAATGGTCCTTTTTACGTTTAGTTTATAGTTTAATAATATTTTATTGTTTTATGTACAAATACACTTATAACATTTAGACAGATACATATTAAATTAATTAAACATTCAAATGAATTGGGCCACGAGTTATAGAAACATCAGTAAACGGCCCTCTCCAAAGTTTAATAACTATCACCGTTCGTTTATTATATTGAATACGCGAAACAACGGCAGTTGAAAAGAAGATATTGCATTTTGATTTAAATTTACGGCGTTTTGCTAGTACAATAAAATAATTTTCACTATTACAATGTCTTGATATTCTTTTACTTTTAATATTTTATAATTATTGTATGTTTCAATGGTTACTCAGTGTTATTCATATCTCAAAATTTAATGTTATCATCGTATCTTCATAAAATTATGTTATTCGATGGTTCTTTTCGACAATATTATTGTAAATGTCAATCAATATTTTTAATGTATATTTAGGAAATAGATTTTACTTTTGAGCGATATACCGGTTATTCTAACACTATTGAAAATGTATCCTATTTTGAGCGTGATTTACCTTACAAAGTATGTCACTCTAGACGTCCGGAACTACTGTTGACTGCTGAAATACCCTCCCGCGTAATTTTCACACAATATCTATGAGTGTGCATGCGTTATTATCAGCAACAACAAAATAATACGAAAAGTGTTTCAATGGAGGAGTAAAAAAGAACATTATTTTGTTGTTGCTGATATTACAGGCGATACCGGCAGAGTAGCATATTTTACTACGATTTGTTTAAATCACGTGACTTCAGTCATAACAATGCCAATCCAAGTTATACGCTTGCCGCGACGTGTGGGAGGGTATTTCAGCAGTAAAAAATAGTCTCGGACGACAAGAGTGATATTCTTTGTAAGGTATATCACGCTCAAATCCAACCCCAGTCAAATTCCTGTCAAGTTTTATCTTTATGTAGTAAGAGGGTGGGTGAAAAAATATGTACCCTGACCGGGGCTCAAACCCGGGACCCTTCACCTACAGGGCGAATGCTCTCCCGACTGAGCTAACCGACCACTTGCATAATTCCTACCCAATTATGTTTACCGTAATACCGTAACCATCGTCAGAACACCCGTTAAATATTCCGTTACCAATTCCTGTGTACTCACCGATGAGGCATAACGTAAAGAAGGGGAAAGTGGGTATTCGACGATGTACCATAACGTGACATGTGGCATCATAATAAGCATTAACTTATTCATGGTATTGTGCAACAAAATTGAATCACGTGAATTAATTTCGTATCGTACTAGATACGGCATTCCGAAATGGCGTAGTTGATCAGGCATTTGACATAGCATTTGACTACAAATCCAGCTTAATTTTTAGGTTCGAGTCTTGCCTGATGTGCCTTAAAGATTAAATTTTTTAATTGAAAAAATACGTTCTACTTGTCATTTCATTTGCGGTTTGAATGTTACCAACTTCCGGTCAAAAGCGGGCTTAATCGGCTGGGCCGAAAAACAAATCATGTATGTAGTATTAACGAGTAGTCTTTGTATAGCGGATTGTATGTTTAATCATTTGCTTAATGAAATGCATAAATAGTTTCCAAAGATTTAAATCTACGTAAAAGTAAATATAAAATTGATTTTAAATAAAGATTTAGTAGTTATTTGTTCTATTAAAAATGAATTGTTTCTTTGATAACTTTTCGGTATATAACTTATGTTACATGCGTAGGTTACGAAAATTGCATACTATTTAATATTTATTATGCATATACATGTATAAGCATCTGCCACAGTTTGGTACGAAACTATTGCGACGGCGCCTTTGATGCCTTGCATTAAAATTAGTCTAGGTAATATTGCAAATGTCAATCAGTGTTCTTAATAGTGTGTATTCCTTAACACTATTCTTGTTACGATCACTTTGTTCTAAATGTGTATTTGACATTACATTTATTATTGTAAATTTCACTTGCTGTATTTTCTATACTATACTTCTCTGTTTTCAGCAGTTGTTTATACCATACATGTATTTATGTAGTGTTCTTTGTAAGGCAAAACTTTCAAAGGTCATATTTTAATGACGCATGTATCTAAGAACAAACTTCCCATCAGAGGCCTCTTAACAATCTTGTACATACACCACATTTTATTCATATTTTTAATGGTTTTAACTATTATATTGGAAGAAAGATCAATACATGTATACATCTTGAGAATTATCAAAATTCAAAAGAAAATTACATAATTTACAGCTTAGGACATCAATAAAGGAGGTAAAGCCCCATACAATTGGTGGATAGACATTTTTACCCAAATATGTTTTAAATCACAACTGATTAATACTACAGTTAGATTTTATGCATTGACAACATAAAAGTTGTAAGACATTTACAGACTAGATGGGTATTCAGTAGAACACTTGTGTCGCACTCTTACACTTTGTAAGAATACCCAATAATTTCGTGACAAAATTTAAGTACAAAAAGGGGCATAACTCTGTCAAATATGACCTTGACATACAAAATTAGGTGTCATCACGACCCTTTTGTCATAAGATATTATCATGATAATTAAGTGACTATCTAGTGATATAACGTGATAATTAAGTGGTTATATGGTGGCAGAAACATGCCACCATAAACTACGAAAAACCATTGTTAAATATGTTTTTCATTTTATCTGTACCATATAATTTTGTTCATTGTTAGAGGCTGTGAACGTTGTATTTGAATTGAACTTAAAGCTGCTCTTTCACAGTTTCCGATGAAAAGATTAAATTTCTCCAAAATGAAAATGATATACTTAACCTGGTAAACCATGAATTGCAAAAGTAATGGCTGGAGTAAAGATCTACATAGCAATTTGAGAAAATCTGTTGAAAACGTTGGTGAGCTAGGTCTGACACTTTAATGTATATAATTTCAAAAGCGTTTGTACCGCTGAATATGATTAGGTAGCGTATGTTTGCAAAAGTACAGACATACTGTACAGGAATTTATACTGGAACCTTTTTATTCGTACTAAAATATGTTAATTTCAAACAGTACGTTTCACCAAATTCTGAGATCTATCTCGTATATAACTATATAAAAAATCTCTCCGAGGTGAATTAAAATGCCGTTTTCGGTTTATGTGAACTGTTAAATAGGTGAGATTTTTCAAGCGTATAAATTGCGTATCAAGCGTCTCAAATTTGTTTTCACGACTTGCTTGTATTGTGCTGTGGTATTATGATCACGTATGAAAATTTCGAAGTTGTACATATACCACACATGTGAAAGACCGTCTTTTTGTATTCGGTACTTTTGAGAAAGAAATCTAAGTGCTATAGATAACAAATTTTCCATCCAGCTGTAAACGGGTAGCAAAACTAAGTAGGCAAAACGTTAAGCTACGGAAGTTGTCTTTGTAATCAACTGCAACTGAAATAATTGTTTTATAACAAAAATGTCGTGTCGAGTATACACTAGGGCCTAGGAATAGAGTGACATTTACAATGATAATGTAGAATATACATTAAGAATATCGAGTGACATTTACAATAATACGGGCAAATAGCATACAGGTTTAATTACGAAAATTTTACAAATATTATTTTGGATCAAATAAATGGGTTATTGTTTTGGGTAAACGTATTTTATTTCCATATAGAAGTAAATACAGTGATTAAATGTAATTAAAAAGTGTCAAATTTCAAATCAAAATATAAAATTCACGTCCTTTGCTGTCTCCATCAGAACTGCATATTCATGATTTTGTTTACCTAAGTACCTGAGATATTTGAATGCTATATGGTATAAATATATAAGTATGAATAAAGACAGCTCATTTTTACAGCAGGGAATGATTTTAAACTTCCTGAATGCAGAATGTAAACTAACAGATACATTATTTTCCTGTTGGTTATAGTGTCTTGTTACCGAACACACATTATTCTACCTTTGTATTTTATAGATTTTTTATCGTTGGTACCGGATAATTCACATTACCAACGCCCCCAGAAGAGTTAAGTTATTTCAGGTTTTCATGGTAAGCGCAAGAAACAGAGGTACTGCCTCGATAGCCTAGTGGTAGAGCGTCCACTTCGGATGCGGAAGGTCGTGGGTTCGCTTCCTGGCCGCGTCATACCAAAGACGTAAAAAATGGTACCAGTAGTTGCCCTGCTTAGCGCTCAGCAATAAAAGGGAAAACTGGCATCTCTTCACTCATACCCTCAAGGCGATGGATACCATCAGCAATGAGATGTCGAGAGTGATTAATAAAAGTTGTATAACTTGTTTACAATCGACCAAAAATAAATTATTATAAACTAAAAATAAGAAATATAAACACAAGAAACAGAAGTGTCCCGTTCTAGAGACACTCCGGGTTCTTTATTATGCCCGGTGCACAGATGGAAGAAACATACCTTTGACTCCCTCTCCCCTCGTTGAACCCCTGAAACGCTGCGATTTTTCTTAATCTTTAATAAACTCATGTATGAATGTTTTATCTATACATTTTTAAAACTGATATCAAAATGAATTTTTCTTCATAGCTTTTTACCAAACAAAAGGCTCCAACATTTACCTCAGACAAATTTGGACGAATGTAAGAGGGAAATAATAGAGCTTCAACAAAAAGTTTACTTCAAAGGAAAATTCTAAGCCGTTTTCTTTGCCAAACGGCAACGAGAATATTTTACGATGGTGATTTCTACAAAATTCTCCACTGATATTGCGATACTGCGAAAGGCAAACTACAACAAAAACTACAAATCATGTTGTAGATCGTACCTTAATCAATGGGTTCGATGCTAAAGAGAATTTTTCAGTTTTTGTTGGCTAAATGCTTTCACTTTCAATTGAACTCGGATATGTTTTGATAATTTCATTGAATAGCTGTTACAAATAACTGCACATCATCTCGGACATCCGTGGCAGCTAATGCTGATCGGGCCCATTGGAGTTAAGGTACGATCTATGACATGATTTGTTGTAAAAACATATATATTTCATGTTTTGATAGTTGCCTTTCGAAGTACTACACTATTAGTGGATACTTTAGTGAAAATCAACGTTGGAAAAGGGTCTAGCAATTGTTAAACAAGCGTTGGCATTTTCGCTAGTAGAACAGAAACGGCTAGGAATTTTCTTTTAATGTAAACTTTTTCTTTAAGCTCTATCATCTCCCTCTTAAATTCGTCCAAATTTGAAAGAATTGGAAGAGTTTTTTCGGGACGACATGGTTGTTTTCATATAGCGTGTGTTGAGAAGCTTGTCTTTGGTATGGAACTAAAAAATGTTTTCAAATAATTATGATATCAGTTTTAAAATGTATAGATAAAGACATTGGTACATTGGTTTATTAATGATCAAATAAAGAAATACCTAGATAGGGGTTCAAATAGAAGGGTGGGGTGTCAAGGTATGTTCCTTCCACCGGTGCTTACATATACTGCAAGTATTTGTTCAACAATCGGTGTAAAATAAATATGTTTGAAATAACTAATAACCTTGATTTTTGTCTGAATTTGCAGTGCTTCTTTTTCAGCTACTGACTTCAAAAATAGCGTTATAGTTACTTCACTGACAAGAAGTCCTTTTGCATCAATCTATGATCACATAAACATACTTCCACGTACTCTGTATGACTTGTCAGGAACTGATGATTTTACCTCCTATTATCTCGGACTCCGTAACTTCAACACAATGCTTTTGAGTCTCGACGTAGACTATGCCAGAAAATGTCTGTATATCTTTGATAGAAGCACTGGTACCATTTATGCTTTGGAAAACTTCGACTGGGAAAATAAGTTTGACGGCGTATCTTTGAAAATTGTGCATCAGGGAATATCACGTCATTCTATCCGCCTGTCTGTAGACTGGGTCACGAACAATATATACTGGACGGATCAAATGTTTGGTTGGATAGTCGTGCAGTCTGGTAGTAAAGAAGATACCTACAAAATTCTTGTAAAAGATGACTTGGAAAAACCATTAGCGCTGGTCGTGAATCCCGTTCACAAGTAAGTTATTTACAATTTGATAATTAATATTGTTAACAACCGAAACAAACCAAATACAGATATGTCCTTTGCTACGTAGATATTTGCGGGCCTCAGAAGCGTCCCGCTATATTTAGTACGGGGTGCGTAAAGATGCACTAGATCGAACATATGATGGTTTCTCTTCATTGAAAAATCGAGGAGCGTATACCGTTTAGTTAGTTTACCAGATGGTGTTAGGGGTATATAATTCCATAGAAATTTCTTTTAAAATTTGAATATGAAACATTGGAAAGGTATAGTTAATGAAAATAACAATTGAAAAATTGACCGTGATGGGCTGAATACATTAAGTCTGCTTTTCAGCATATTATACTTGACATCAGATCTATTCCGGATAGGTATTTGCTTAAGGTATAGGTTAAGCTTTGTCTCCTTAAATTATTTTAGGGCCACTCATCAAACATCACCAATTTCCAAAATACTTTTATGGCAGTTTTGTTTGTGGGCCCTATGTGATACTTTGTATCACGGTTTTCTTGTTTAATCTGTTCCACTTTGACGACTTTTTGAATCATTTTGTCTTTAGGTTATTAACCACGTAAAATGGAAAAGAGATGTAATTCAGCCGAAATATTATACCGTTTATCAAACTTGAACATAAATTACCGGCTTCTCTACCGTCCTAGACATTTCTCATTACGTTGTCTTGTAATGAGTAGTTGTACGAAAATGTAGATGCAGATTTTGTGAGGCAGCGTTACAGCAAATTTGCATCTTTGATTTGTTAGGCTAAATACAGCATTAGGAATGAAAAGTCATTAAATAATTACAATGTCAAGTCACAGAATTGTCCCTCCGTGAAAGACAAATGAAATGGAATGTGCCCACTGATGTTGTACTAGTCTGTGTATTTGCACAAGAGGACCAGTTGACAAAAGTAGACTTAGATTCTGTTTTTGGCCTGGTATTTGCTTAAGGTAAAAGTAGTTGATTGTAAATGTAGATAGACCAAATATGATAATGTGCTTTTTTACGAACTCTAAGGAAATTGTGCGTGGCGAACAGTAACAAACTGGCCACGTGACTTGATTCGCCAGCTTGAAAGACAGAAAACAGACAAAATAGGAATGCGTGTATTTTTCATGATATATATTTTAGGTTTAAGACAGTGGGATATACTTTTGTTTACATTTTGTTTTCCATTACATTGCAGGTACATGTTCTGGAGCGATATCGGTTCAACTGTTAAGATAGAGCGGGCGTCATTGTCAGGAAAGAACAGACAAACCATCATTTCAACTGGGCTTTCCTATCCTGCAAGCATCGATATAGACTATATTGCAAAAAAGATAGTATGGGTTGACTCTTATAGAGACACTGTAGAGACAGCAAACTTTTATGGAACAGATCGTCATGTAATACGCAGACTATCTCATTCAGAGTTCTACGACGTTGCTGTGTTCCAGGCGAGTACTTTTTAAACGCACGCAGCTTTTGCAAAAAGAATGAATAAACTGACTTTTGGTTTGTGAAACTTTAACCCTGTTTAGATATCTTTTTCTAGTTAATCTTTTGAAACAACTACTACCTAAGAGATCAAAGCAATAATAAGTAGGAGACTTTTACAAACTGTGAGCAGTAGATGATCTTTTCTCTATATATTTTACTATTACCCCAAAAATCAGTCTGTAATATTACCTACTTTTAATTAGAATACCCGAGGGTAAGTTATACAAGTTTCCAATTTGCTCATGTACTATGCTATTATATTTAAAAAGATGTTCTTTGATATAATATTTGATTTCAAGAACAGATATTAAGTAGATTCAACTTTTCACACGATAAAGTTTTCACTGCTGTTTCTACTATTTTGTACGACCCACATCTGTAAAGTTTTATTACAAATTAATAAAAGGTTTCATGTTTCGAGGTACTTGAAAAAATAATATGCATACATAGTAGATAATCTTATCAGCTCTTGTTATGAAAGATAACTCAATAGAACAATAGAATATATGTTCAAATCAATATATGCTAATTCACTTGTTCTCTTTTCAGCACATGATTGGTGTAACAGACCTGATCAATGGATCTTTGGTCATTATGAACAAAAATACAGGTGCAGTAGTTAATATCCTGACGAAGAGAAACGGCGACCCTTTCGTGGCTATTGCACTTTACACTGCAGAAATACAGCAGACCCTAGAAGGTTTGAGAACTTTTAAGAGAATCTGTAATATGTGTAACGGTCATTAACATATTTCTTTCTGTCTATGTTTATATACTAGATGTTGAATGGTGCGTAGCCGCTCTCACTAATATGCAATTAGCTGTATCTTCGGGGCTATTTCAGGCAAGTTCTTAACAATCTAATTATAGTATTGTGATCATCGTTCGTCATTGTCACGGTTTCGTCCCAATATCCGCTGAAACTACTGGGTCAATCATTTTAAGGTAGCTGCGGACCTTAGGACCAGAATTGAAAAAGTAGACGGTGAAGTATGAATTTGGTCCAGGTATAGATCCATGTCTATATTTTCGAAAAATAAAATTCTTTTTTCCTATTTAGGTTTAACATTTACGTAAAAAGCACCACCTGGTGGCACCCATTTTTTTTAACGAAAATTTATCGTTTTTTATCATAATTTCAATAATATTCTGGCGATTTCACTTTTTTTTCAAGTGTACATTATTTTGATAACAGCCTTTATTCAGTAGGAGCAATTTTTATGTGTTTGATTTAT
>JAUMHA010420162.1:0-10369 GCA_032359765.1 Saxidomus gigantea
GTCCTAAATACAGTAGTATGTCTGGCTATAACAGTACTTTAGATGTTTCCTTTGATAAGTTCCTTTTAAATCCTGATAAACAAAAGCCTGCAACAGTTGACAAACCTGAGCAGACAGTGTTGAAAATTTCATTTCAATCAGAAAATGTTACAAACAGTGATGCATATTGTGTAAAAGCTTAAAAGTTGACCGATGATTTTTATTCTGAAAATGTTGAGCAGCCACTGTCAAATAAGTACATACCTCAAGAAATGTTTTTACTTCTGAAAATGATTCTGACTATGTTAAAAAAATGAAAAACTCATTGATAATTGCAATAATATTTCTTATGAAGATGTTTGTAATCAAAGCATTACTCTGTCTGATGAAGATCATACTGATGATCTATATGTACCAGATGGCTTTACAGTTAATGAACTAAAGTTGACTGAAATTGAATCAAGAGCAAATGCACTTTGTCTGCAGGCTTGTAATTTTAATTTATCATATTCTAACAAAGATAAAGCAATACTAGTTGAAAGAATGACAAATGTAATGTTAGAGCTAGATATCTTATCTTTCCCCCAAAAACAATGCTAATAGAAAATTAAAAGTAAAAATCATGGAGTCTCTTGAACAAAGCTGCAACAATTTAGAGAACGTAAACGTAGAACAAATTATCAATGACCATCATAGTGATGAACATTATGTTTGTGATAACATTGGTAATCAAACTGTTTCTGACACTTTAAGTGATACCACTATATCAGATGTATTAGGAGTTACAGTACCTGATAAGTACTTTACATATAATTTAAAGTCAAACTCCTACACTTGAATTTAACAGCAAAGAATGGTCTGATTTAATGTGTTTAAGAAAAGGCAGATGCTTTGCAAAGAATTCATTGGAGGGATACTTCATTCAGGGAATTCATGAAAGTAATCCTTTAATACTGTGTTTTTATGTTTAAGAATCATTTTGTTTCTCAAGCAACATTTAGAAAAAGAAAAATCAATACACCTATATTTTAGCCACTGGATACTTTAAGTTTTTAAATTGTTCATGTACATTTACATTAAAGATGTTTGCCGAAACACTTGTACATGTGACTTATGACGGAGAAATTAAACATGACATTCAGGAAAGTCACGAAGGGCCCTTAAGTGGAAAAGACCGTGAAAATGTTAAGAAAGAATTTAGGGATGGGAAAAAACCTCTAAAAATGTATCTAGATAACTTAAGTAAAATACGTTCAGATGAAATTGTAGCAGGTAATATGGGTACCATCAGGCGTAATAGTAAGAAACTTCAGCAAGTTGGAGGCAAGGCATGAGGGAAAGCTGCATGAAGACACTGTACAAAGTTTAATGCTTCAGCAAATGCAAATGAGGAATAGTCAAGATGGTGCCTTTATACAAAAAATAGTAGTTTCACAATATTGTTATACTTTATATTTGAGTGAAATTGGTTCGAGGCTTTATAATGATAAAGCAGGTGATATCATTTTGAATTGGGATGCCGCATGCTGGTGGAATACTTCGTAAAACTGAGTATAACAAAATGTTTTTGTATTATGATACGCAGCGATTTCAAAAGCAAATGCGTAAACTTATTTTCCGTTGTTTTTCTGTACGTTAAGGTTGCTATTTCAATTATTTTTTTGCCGATTTTGTTTGCGTAATTACGCAAATACGCAGCTTATCTGTAGTAAATTTAAAACTTGGCAGTAAACTATTAAAGGGACATACCGTATAACTGATATCAAACTAAATAACATCCAAAAAACATAAATAATAGAATATTTGGAAGTATTTTAACTGAACCTAAAAGTTTAAACTATGCATTCCCAGTCATTATCGATAAAATCAGCGGTTTAAAATATATTGCAGTACCGTAAACCATTCAATAATCTATGCAGAGTTGTACAATAAATGGATGGATGCGATTTATTACAGAAAGCCTTTTATATTGACAATTTAGGTAAACTGGGGCATTTTTCGCCATTGCTTCTTCTGTGAAATTGTATTTATTTATCATTTTACGTTCATTGAACACATAATCTATGTTTCGAGAATATAATCTGCTTAATGTATTGAGTGCCTCTTTAACAAGTTTCCGATTTCTGTAAGTCAAAAGAATACTTCCTACATCTAGTAATAGTCTCAAAAAACAGAATGTGTTCAAGGAATTCAGAATGACAAATACAATTGTAATTATCAAAATCGAAAGCTTAGTCAATTTAGTACAAATAATTAACATAGGGACATTCTGTACTGTATCGCTGTCAACCAATACATTGTACAACTTTAGATTATCAAATGTTTCACGGTACTGCACCATTTTTTCAAGTGCTTTAATTTCTCAGGTAAATTTAGGATACTTTCAAATATTCATTTATTTATGTTTTGGAGGTATAAAAGCTGACACCATTTTTAAGCAGAGTCTCTTTAATAACGTTAGATAAAAGAATAAGATAGCTCGCTTGTAACATGGTTTTACAGTATCCCCAGATGTTGTTTTGAGAGAAATTGGTGCACCTTGTTGTCAGTTTCGGGTAAATAAGCAATCGCTAAACGAGGTCCTACTGAAAATACTTAGTTGTGCTTCATTTCATGTATTAGTGAACTACATAATATAAAATAACAGTTTGTGCATAAATGAACAATTTGTAAATAGTGTCCGACAACATGCCTAGAGGAGTAGGGTAATAGGAGGTGTGGCGTGACATCTCCTTTCTTGCCTACATTTCAATCACGCCCTGTGTAATATAAAAAATGCCTCATTTTATCAAAATTAATCAATATTGAGGCGTTCTGTTATAAATCGCATCTACCCTTTTATTGTACAACAACAACTCTACATAGATTATTGGATGGTTAACGGTACTGCAGTATACTTTAAACCGCTGATTTTATCGATAATGACTGGGAATATATAGCTGGAACTTTTAGGCAAGGTTATAATACTTCCAAAGTATCTATTATTTATTATTTGAGGTTATATAGCTCCACTTCAGTTGTAGGGTGTGTGCCTTTAAATGTGCTTTCAGATACGACATAGGTTTGTTGAAAATTATTACATCTCAGTAATTTCTTCACAAGGTTTTATTCATTCCAACACTAATTTGTACAATGATTGAGTATGACACAATCAACACAAATCGTTTATATCGATGTACGACGCTGACAACATAATCATTGTTACAGTAATAATATGAACACATCAAATTGCACTCCTAACGCTCTACACCTCGTTTCTGAAACAAAATGGGTGTCATTCTTGAAAGAATTGTTTTAATACTTAAATTACCTACGATTACTCCAAAGGAAACTCAAATGTTTGACTTGATACAGTTTTTTTATTAATTTTAAGAGAGACACAAATAATGTTACACCGTCAAATTTGCGTATCTGCTTCGTTAATTATTTTGAGAAACCTAGCTTAACAGCTGACCTTCATCCCGGCATATCCCTTCATTAAATATTTCGTTAGCTTCAAGCAGTGTATTAATGCATAATGTCACTTTGACAGAACAGAATGAAGAAACTAATCAAGGCACATGCCTCCTGGGAATTCATTTCCTTGAACATAGCTTGACCTTTTTTTCTGTTAAGATATAAGCACGAGGCCGAATTGCTCCGTATTTAAGGTAATGAAAATCATCAACTACATCATTTGAGTTGCAACAAAAACATTTTCTTTTTTAAATATCCTGACCTGTCTACCTACCAATTTCCACATAAATATGTTGATTACCTGTTCTAAACTTGAGAAGATTAACATTGTCTTGTTTATTAAGTTCGAGGAGATATTTCACTATTTGAATATCATCTTTGAATACGGAATAATTTCTGGCTTTGTAAGAGTTGTTTAAGGAAGCAACCTTGCAAGTTCTGGTGAAGTAAATTCTGTTGAACAATATTTAATTCATTTATGGTTTTGCTTTGTATATTACTTTGATGCAACCAAATTTCATACATTCCCGTTTCATTTACGCATTCTTTTAAAACAAGATTTTAAATTTCAGAGGAACATTCCTGAATTTAACGTAATCATTAGATATGGTATTCATGAATCTAAAGAAACTGGTCGCTACAAACGCATAATACATTTAATACACGTTTTGATTATGTCATGCAAAATGTTTCAATAATGAATATGAAGAATTCCAATCTAAACAGCATTGCTTATACATAAAGAGTTAAGTCTAACACTATTGTTCAACTTAAGATTAAAGTTACGTCAGTATAGTTTATACATGTACTCCGATAAGGTCAATTAATCTAACAAAATAAAATATAAAACACAGCGCAGGACAAAGGGTGACAACTTTCAAAGTAGTATTTAGGAGTTCTGGCATGTTTGTTTCCCTTTCAATATTAGTAAAGATAATTTGTTTCTGTACCGTACGACCGCTGATACACTAACTAAATTAATAACAAGCAGAATTTTAAACAACGGCACATACTGAGATAGGAAGTAGTCGGCAGAAACGCAAATTCTTATATCGTCTTTCGACAGAATATTTATTTATTTTAAGTAAATGAGAATGTACTAAAGAGTTCATCGGTAACCCAATGTAGGACTGTGCAATTCATTAATTACTTACAGTTTCCGCTGTGTTTTAGTCATTTCTCGAAGCCATGTTCTGGTAAAACCAAAGACAATCCCGACTTTTTATTGCAGCATTATATAAAATAACAAGAGGGCCATAATGGCACTATGTCGCTCACCTGAGTACACGTGCACTTGCCTAAAGAAGTCACTTGTTTCTTAAGGGAGTCACTTGTTGCTAAGTAAGTCACTCGTTGCTAGGGAAATTCACTGGTTGCTAAAGACGTCACTGGTGTCAAGATAATGCTTAAGGTTGCTAACGAAGTCAGTGGTTGCTAGGGGTAAACCACTGGTTGTTTGGGACTAGATTGTTGCCACGAAAGTCAGCGGTTGCTATGGAAGTCACTTTTTCCTAGAGTAAATCACTGGTTGCTTAGGAAGTCACTGGTTGCTTGGGACGTCACTGGATGCTAAGGAAGTAACCGGTTGCTTGGTTAGTTGTTGATTGCTATAGGATATCGCTGGAAGATAGTTATGTACTATAACTCTATCAACAGACAAGAGACCTCCCCTTCCCCGGCGACGTGGTCAATTTTGACCACAGGGGCATTAATTGAACACACTTGATAGAAGACCACTAGACAATGCTACATGCCAAATATCAAAGCTCCAAGCCTTGTGGTTTTAGAAAAGAAGATTTTTAAAGGTTTTCCAATATAACTATGTCAAACAAGTATCCTCCGTACAGGGCCATTGTTGACCCCAGGATGTCCACTACACAAAACTACACACTAACCATCTAAGCTCTAAACCGTGTGAATTGAAGAATATTTTTAAAGTGTTTCCTATCAAGTAAACCCCGGGGAAGGTCAATTTTGACCCAGGGGGCATGATTTAAACAAACATGATAGTGGTACCCTGGACAATGATACATACTAAATATCTAAGCTATATGCCTTGTGGTTTTTGAGAAGTAATTCCTTTAATGTTTTAAGTCTACAAGAAAATCAGTGACCCTTGGGTGTGGTCAATATTGACAACAGGGGCAAAATTTGAACAAATTTCGAAGATGTCTACTACAACAATGGTACACATCAAATATCTAAGCTCTAGACAATGTGGCTTCGGAGAAGATTTTTAAAGGCGTTGATAAACATGTATATGTCTATGTAAAACAAATATCTCCATGGGCTAGGCCAATATTGTTTAAGGGGCAAGATTCGAACAAACTTGATATAGGTCCACTAAACAATGCTGTATATTAAATATCTAAGCTCAAAGTCTTTTGACTTTTGAGAAGATTGTTCCTATTGAAGCCTATGTAAAATCAAGTGACCCCGGGCAGGCTACATTTTGACCCAGGGGTCATGATTTGTAGAATCTTAGTATAGGTCTACTAGGCAATGATACATGCTAAATATCTAAGAGAAGAAGATTTTAAAAGTGTTTCCTTTATAAACTATGTAAAATTTAGTGCCCCCGCAATCCCTCGGATGGGGTCATTTTTTACCAGGGGGAGGGGTGGAAATAATGACTAAACATTATTTGTAACTTTATACAAAAATACATGTACATACATAAATCAGAATAAATGAACAAAAGGTTCAACAATTAAAACGTTTAATAAGCATTGAAAAATGATATTAATAGACTTAGCTATTCTTCATGTAATATGTCGAAGAATAAAATAAACAAAATCATTTTGACCGACATAAATTAACGAAAAAAAACTTATATATAAATAACTAAACTTATCACTAAATGTGATTAATACCCCCCCGAAAGACTGCTTTATGAACTGAGGAAGTCCGTAGTAACAAAATACCTTGCAGAAAAAACTAAAAAAGAGATATTGTCCTTGGCAATAACGCTGTAATAAGTCAAGATAGAGTTACGGTTCTTGTGCACTGCACTTTCTCCCATTGTGCTTCACCATTGTATGAAGTTGTACTGAAATCCAACCAGTAGTTTTCAAGTTATGCTCCGGAAAAGGAAAAGTAACAAAGGGCAATAACTCATTAATTAGTCAATATGGAGATCTGAATCCTGTGCACTGCACTTCCACTCAATGGACTTGACCATAGTATGCAGTTGTATTGAATTCCAAACAGTAGTTTTCAAGTTATGCTCCAGACAAGGAAAAGTAACAAAGGGCAATAACTCTTAATGTACTTGACCATTGTATAAAAATATTTTGAATTCAAACCAGTAGTTTTCAAGTTATGCTCCGGACAAGGAAAGGTAACAAAGGGCAATAACTCTGTAATTTGTCAATATGGAGTTATGAATCCTGTGCACTGCACTTTCACTCAATGTACTTGACCATAGTATGAGGTTGTATTGAATTCCAACCAGTCGTTTTCAAGTTATGCTCCAGACAAGGAAAAGTAACAAAGGGCAATAACTCTGTTATTACTCAAGATAGAGTTATGGTTCTTGTACACTGCACTTTCTCTCGTTGTGCTTGACCATTCTATGAAGATGTTTTGAATTCCAACAAGTATTTTCAAGTTATGCTCCGGACAAAGAAAAGTAACACAGGGCAATAACTCTGTAATTAGTCAAGATCGAGTTGTGGTTCTTGTGCACTGCACCTTCTCTCAATGTGCTTGACCATTGTGTGAAGGTGTATTGAATTCTAACTACTTGTTTTCAAGTTATGTCCGGACAAGGAACATGGAACGGACGGACCAACCACCGGGTGACTCCTACATACCCCCTTAAACTTCGTTTTGGGTGTATAATAAAAAGTAAGCAATATTTTTACGATAAGGGATGTACATGTAATTAATTAGTTTATGTTACTAATAGCAAAATAATAAGGAATTGAGAATTAGAGATTACTTTACACGATAATGACTCTTTCACGTTCAGCCTGTTAAAATGGTGTTAGGAAAATAAATATTACTGGAATCTCCTATCTGTTTCGTGTTTAATTTTTGCGTCTGTTGTTTTTCATAAATATAGTAAAGATTTTAAAAACTTAATTAGTCGAAAATATAGCATTCATGTCCTCTAAATAGTCAATACAAAGAGCTAATACATTAAAATGCGTGCCCGAAACAAACACAAAACATATAAGTCATAGGAGTAAGAGAGAAAGTTACAGAAACCTGTTGCAGTATTCATACCAAAACACACATACTAAATAAGACTGGTAAGCACATACACTTTCTCATATTTCTGGAAGGAAAATGGTTAATTCGGACGTAAAATTCTCAAAATAAATTGTATTTATTTTTGTAAGCGAACTTTCAGTCATCTACTAGCCTATCTGCTAAAACCCTTTTGTATATAAATGCGTAGATATCATTTATATATCATTAACATATTTAATAACAGCCCATTGCACAGTTCTGCATGTAACTCTTGCAAGAGTGGTTGGCAGAATACTAGGATAATATATTTCAAATGATTATTTGGTGAATCACACTATTATTTGACACATAAAGCCGTATGAAGTAGAGCAAGGATAATCAAACTTCCGCCAAGACATTCCATGGGATGAGTCAATGCTGTACATGATACAAAGGTCGAAAGCTTCATTGTCTGGGTCGTTATCACCCCAGAAAGTAAATGACGGATCGACGGACTTATAACCATACTTCCAAGGCCCACCTTGAACCGATCTACGACCGTCTATCCATAGATCACCAGAATACGACTGTTCAGCTAGAGTAGCGTTAACATCATGGACCTTCTCAAAAGAATCGACGTTAACAAGATGTCCTCCATTACTCTGACATACAGCTTCTGCATCATCCCTCTGTTTCTTAGCAGTAGTGTATAACTTCAAACAGAATCCGTGCTGGGTGACAATATAGTCATCCGGACAGGTATATTCACACATCTTGTAGTCGTATTCAACGCTGGTTTCAGCAAAACGTTCACACAGTGTTGTGTTAAATCCGCAGTTCCTGTTGCGGTTTTGACCCCCAAACTCTCCAAGAGTTGTAGCATCACACTTCGACCATTCACCCCAGGGAGAACAAGGATGTAATCGGCACATTTCCTCCACAACTTTTCTACGAGATACAGAACTGTCCGTTATCTCATTTTCAACGTTGGTCAATGCCTTGCCAATGAAACGCAAGAGCGGTTTGTTGAGTTTGGTGCCCATTTCAATCAGAGCTTTTCCAGTTAAATGTCCACTCTTCTGATCATCTGTAGTCGGAGCACAAATTGTATCTTGTAACATAAAAAGAGACGCTGCAGTAATCAGCATGAGAGGTATAAGACCTGTATCCATATTCCGACCCTAACTTGTGAGCAGAATTATAAATTAGTCCTCTCACGATATTGTTCCTATGTAACGTTTTGATCACTTGAATATGAATGTGTATTTTCCCTGACAGGTTCGCAGACTAATTGTCAGAATAATGGTAAACATTTTATGTTATCTTCGGTATAGATTAAATGATGGTAGTAACGTTCTTTTACGCATTTGTTTTAATAGTTGTAGGAAATGTAAGGATTGCACAATCTTGATTAATATCGAACAGAAACTTAAGTTAGAAAATAATGTAATGAACTATATATATTATGAAAAAGAAGTAAAACGACAATGAGGATAAGTTTTTATGAGAATTGTGATGAGGAACATTATCAAACTTATAAACGGAATAAGAAAACACTCGGTGTGCCAATAAGCCACTTATTATTCTAGAAGAAACTATTACCGAGTATATAATTGTTTACAGAACGTAACAAAACGTAAGTGTGCTACTCAGAAATATCTATAACTGTTGAGAGATAAATCTAGCCCGGGCTATCAAATCTCTTTTACATTGTAATCTAAGTATGCATGTTTGACGTTGTTTAGCCCGAAAAAATGAAATAGAAACACTGCAAAAAATGTATGCATGTATGTATACTTCTAGTACATTTTTAATATACGGAAATTGTTGAAGGTCGTATCATAAAAAGTTGTTTTGCTGTTTTATCCTTGCTTCATATTCAAGCTAGTATGTTTTGTAATAATCGACATCCAGTATGCTGTCTGGTTTTTCAACATACAGAGATCGTATGTTCTTTGTATATTTGGAATATATGGAACGGAAAAACGTACTTGTACATGCAAGATATGACGTGTGCGGGAACGGTATTTCAACCATATAAGGAGTCCGACTAGATTTACTTTCCGTACACTAGAGATATACGGACAGGAAAACGGACAAGTATATGCTAAGCATGCATAGTGTACAGAAATGTTATTTCAACCATATAGGGGGATATACGGAACGATTAGCTGATTGATTTAAAATAAAAAGGCACGCTGGTCGGCATGCAGCACACGCGTGATATGTGCACGACTGTACAGTTAAATCAAGTTTAATCCAGTTTAGTTATATTTCTTCTACATTGTTTTTGTAGGTCGTCAGAAATAACTTTAATTTATATTTTAATTTTACTATACATTTTAAATTTTATATAAAGTAACATAGATTTTAACCTAAAGCGTAGAACTGTGTATCCTGATTTTCTCGCTCAGTATGTTTACATAGTTTTTAGTGCATTAATATATTTTTACAGACCACTTCAAGTTATTCAGCATTATACATGTCTTACATGCACTGTATGTTGAGTTGATGAAAAAATCATCTCGATTGTTTGTGGCTACCAGTGCGAAAACAACGAATGCATGAACATGTGGATGAACCTGAAAAAAATGAAAATGTTCCACCCGTCTATGTGGACTAGGATGAGAGTAGTTTAATGTAATATGTACGCCTGTGCATAAAATCCTTCCCATCATGCTTTTTTAGCTCACCTGGCACAAAGTGCCAGAGTGAGCTATTAGGATCGCATTCCGTCCGTCGTACGTCGTACGTCCGT
>JAUMHA010420184.1:0-10368 GCA_032359765.1 Saxidomus gigantea
CCATCCGTCCATTCCTCGGTCCTTCCGTCCGTCTCCTTTTTCCGCCCGACATCATATTGTAATATTGGTCGATCAGACTTTATTGATAATCACTATTACCGATGCTTGCTTTTACTAAACTCGGCATACCCAATACATACGTTTTTAACCATTGTGTGTTGTTATCCCATGAACCAAATAACTACCTGTCGTATGGTACACGTTTATTGTGTAATGACTATTTCTATACCAGTAACCTTGAAATTGGTCTCTACCGCTGTGCAATATGTGTCCATTACTGTCGTTTTCTTACTGCGCTCTTGTATCTTGTCGCAGCTATAGAATTGTTCTGCTGTAACATTAATATTTCAAATTTACGTATACTTTAAAGTGGATTCATTCTTTCTCCAGTTTGTACCATCGAGAAGTTGTTTTAATCTGATGCAAACAGTTTTTAGCCATTGTCTTTTCAACGTTGAGCTAAAATGTTTTTCATTGCCGTGTTTGAATGTTTATTGTCTCTTTGAACTATAATTTCCGGTGTTTCATTCATTTCTCTTCTGTTCTTATATTTTATTCAAATTTGTAGAAATGCAGTTGAATTTTATTTCAAAATATCCAGAATTTAAACAGCACATACTACTGGATACTTTTAAAGTAAGTCGCGAAACTGCTTCAGCAGAAGTAAACTCATTTTTTAATTCATATGAGGAGTCATGGCATTGTGTCAATAACGATTGTAAACTTTTATGCAGTGACATCTATGTATGGCATCAAATATATCATAAACTGAAATATAAACAAGTATCAAACTTAAAGGAAATTTTGTTTTTAGCGAAACACATTTTATCAAAGTTTGATTGCGGTTGCTTCTAGAGTGTTAAAAGAATTAGATATAGCTGGTTTTCCCACAACGTTACCAATGATTTAGTCTTAGTGAGTCCATTATCAAATTTGTCAGAGATTTTGTGGCCATTCACATTCCATCAAGATTCAATTATAATTGCAAAAATATGTGACTTCCAGGGTGCAAACGAACTGAAATTTAGTAGGTTTTGAAACGGCATGCCCCAACCTCCGGTCTGGTTTGGTCCCTTATCGAACTCTACGCAGGTAGTTCGGCTATACATATTTAATCAAGGTTTGAGTGTGAGTGCTGACCAATGTGGCTTCCAGAGTGTAAAGAAGCTCAACTATAGTAGGTTTTCTCTAAGCGTGGCCCAATGACTCGGTTATGTAAGATTTATTTTACATCAGCATAAAAACGTCACTCCCTCGGAAACAAGTTTGATTAATTAACAAAATAAAAGTTTTGTAATGTACTTAGAAATTTACGTATTGCTCTATGCTCAAATTTTCTGAATAATGCTTGATAATCACAGTATAATATTACGTCATTTTTTAGAATCTGATGTGGAGTTATTACCCGATTTCTATGACTCGTCCGATTCATTTGACCTTGAGTTTCCTTTTGTTGGGGATACGCCAGTAACTGAAAAAAAGAAGGAAAAGCGCACAATGCCATCATCAAAAGAAAAAGCTACTGATCACGCTACTGTTGAGACTCACGGGGCTTCAGGAGGTGATCTTGGTCAACCACCAAACGACGACCCTTCAGGAGACGATGACAATGATGATGGACACATGGAAAACAGGAAGAAAACAGTCAAATGGGAAATAGGTACGTGCTTCCTTAAGAAGGTCTTTTTCCAAAATCATATACATCGTATTACCATCGTTGACTTATTCAAAAATAAAAATGAAATTGTCATCTACCTATCAAATTACATGTATCATGAATAGTTTAGAATCTGTCGTGTTTTAATTTCAGATCCAGACGCATGGAAAAGCTGCATTGAGATGGATTTCAAAAATCGAGCTGCATGTTTATTGGATCAAGGAAAACTTCCTAATCAGGTTTTACTGAACGAGATCTGCTTTAAATACAAGCGCACAGATTCATGTGTACAAAGGATCTGCAAATATATTTGTTCTTACATAAAAAATAAATCAGAATTCTATTTGGACGTTTGGGCTGCCTATCGGTACAAGAAGAGTGATACGAGCTATGGAAATGAAATCGTATTTGTCGTGTTGACAAAAGACACTGACAACGAAGACATACAGGAATTTACTACCTACAAAAGATGCATTCATGGTGTAACCACTCAGGAAGAGAACTGCGATTTGAGAAGTAAAGAAAGAGAAGATCCATTGAGCTCTGTTAAATTGCAAGATCTCGAAAGAAGCTTGAGGGAAAACGCGGTAGCACAAATGGAAAGACATAGCAAACTGACTAGAGTAACGGTCAGTTGGTATAAATCAACCGGATATGGTACAAAGCAATATTCACAACAAAAACAACCTTGTATCGCGCTTTATGTACACGTTAAAGGATACGTTCCTTTAAATGAGGAGCCATTCAGTTACGCAATTGACGGGTATTGTGTGGATGTTCGAGAAGGCGTTTTTCTACTTAATGGAGGAGGGCCTAATGACTACCACAGAAATGTGAAAATGGGCTGTATGATATGTGGACAATCTGTAAAAAACCGAAATTATTTAGAAACTGGACAAGGTGAAGAATACCTAAAATATTTAGGAACATTAGGAGCATTTATTGAGTTCGAGAATGACACAAATTTATATGCCCTTACAAGTGCCCATGTACTTTTTGTTGGTGAAAGGCTTCAGAACATCTTGGACAAGGGGATTGTCAATTATGATCAGAATACTGAAATTGTTTACCAGCCAGCCGATTCCACTTCCGAGTTTGGTAAGACTATGTTTGCTTTTTACAGAGAAGGCGCTAATGGAATTCCAGGAATGGAGATTGCGGTTATGCAAATCAGTTCAGAAAGAATGCCTGATAGTGGAACATTCCCTGATGACTCAACGTATATAGAAAAAGGTAATATGATGCCGTTGTTGCTAACATTGTCATTTTGGTTTGCAATTACTTTAATGCAAATTTATTAGATCACAATAGCAAGTGTACCTATTCGACAAAATATGAATTAAGTCTAGACAAAAGATAATTCAGTGTGAAAACGTAAATCATATGTCTTCTTGACAAATGATATGACACTTTATTGTCTTGCCAACGTTTTCAGTTAGTGTAATTGTCTCCGTATTTCTAATAATAAAGTTTCCTTTTTTAGGATTTGGACCAGACAAACCGCTCGAGTTTTACACAGGCAAAGTTTGTAAGCCAACACGCCTTTCGGATTCGCGTTTAGTTTTTAAATACGGCAGTCAAACCAAATTAACTGAGGGACTATGTCGAGTTCATGGTGCGTCCGTTCGGACTCAATTTGTAAATGACAGGATATTTGATGTTCCTATAACTCTGCACGGTCAGATTGAAATAGAATCCACACGTTCAACGGAATTCGCTGCCCATGGTGACTCCGGAGCACTTGTTCTCACAAGATCTAGTAGTGAACTTGTTGCTGTTGGGATATTTGAGGGTGAAATAGGCGGTGTATATTTGATGACACCTATGTGGTCGATATTGGATGAACTTGAACGTCTTAAAAGCAAAAAATGCAAACTTAAAACATTCCAGTCATGCAACCCCCGTCCTAGGGATATGATATTTGAGGACTCAGATAGTGTCAATGAAAAACTAGAAAGAATAAATCAACGGCTCACATATAATTTAGCTGTGCATAAGGACGAAATAAGAAATGAACTTGCAGTACATAAGAACGAAATGAAAAAGCAAGCTGACGAACAAAAACAAGAACTTAAGGATCATATGACATCTGCAATTCAAGACCTATTGCTTGCATTAAAAGGACAAAACTCTGCGTGAATGTCCTCCCGAAGCTACAAGACAAGATTTAAAACTGTACTTTGATGTCATTGCTGGATTTTGAGAACCGACAGAGAGGGGGAAACTAGTTTTCTGCCGAAATCATAGTATATTTAGATTCTGCAGTATCTTAACTGAAAACTTCATAGCGAGCGATATGATTCTTTATGTATAAGTTCAGTAAAAGCGGACGCTACACGCATCATCACCTTCTTCATACATCGAATCCATTAGCGCAGTTATAACCTATTTCTTGCCATTGAGTTGACTATTGTAGTGTTAGTACTATATGCCCCCGAACTTCGGGTGTCATATAGAAATCGACTCGTCTGTCCGCCCCTCTCCACTTCTTTGTCCGGCACATACCTCCAAAATCAGTAATGGGAATTATTTGAAACATCACACAGTGATAGACCACACCAAGAGAAAGAGCAGTGTGCCAGACTCTAAGGTTTTAACTCTACTTTGCATAACTTTTTGATTACCCCCCTTTGTTACAATGTCTTGTCCGGAGCTTAACTCTAAAAGTAATGAAGGAAAATTGTTAGAATTGTATACAATCAGAGAGAACATTAAGGGGAAGTGCAGTGCTCAAGAACCATAACCCTATTGAGTCTTATTTTTAATTTATCTCTCTTTATTAAATTTTCCTGTCGGAGCATAACTCCAAAAGTGTGAAAGGGAATAACTTTAAACTTCATACAGAAATACACAGTGAGAGGTAGTGCAATGCACAAGAACCATAACTCTACCTGCCTAATCTTTTAATTATCCCCCTTTCTTATATTTTCTTGTCCAAAGCATAACTCTTTAGGTGCTGAAGGAACTTTGTTCAAATTGTAATAGTGACAGAGGACATTTAGGGGAAGTGCAGTGCCCAAGAACCACAACCCTCTATTGCCATACTTGTTATTTATTTGTCTTTCTTTCTGTAAATTTTCTGTCAGAATACCTTGCTTCAATATGCAATGATTTAGTACCAAAATTGAATATGTGTAATTTTAGCAATGAATAGTAGTGCAATGCACAATAACTATATTCAAGCATCACCACCTCGGGGGAATTCGCCATTCATGGGTGACAGCAATTGTTTACCATTGAGTTATTTATTCGTGTTGTTTATTTTTGCTATAAATGTTTCGTTTTAGACATTTTCTGTTTACTGTATTCAAATTGATATGGTAATGCAAATAAGATGCTTTTGGGGCAGGTGTAAATGTTAAGGTGTCTGCTGCTCATCTCGGAGGTCGGTGGTTCGAGCCCCCTGGTGTCACGACCGTACCTCCTCATATGCCACCAGTACAGGTTTTTCCAGGAAGCGGACTCGGGAGTGACCCAAGCTAAAATAAATAAGTATAAACCAACGCTCTACTTCTTAAAGTCAGATGATTGTCAGATAGATATCAAAATTGTTCTTTTCAAATAATCTTTTTTTTTTTTTAATTTTCGGGCCCCAAAGGCTTCAAATAATCTTGTTCAAGCACTTCAACTGACGGAGGGTTGGGGTAAATGGCTTACTAACAGACAATATACTTCGCATTGTCTAGCGCCAAAGTGTTCGACTGGTGTAATTAAATAATTCAACATTGTATGGCTATCAAACGTGTATAATTGAAATATACTTTACTTTTGAGTGATATACCGGTAAATATATGACGATTCCGAGTTGAAACCGCAAAAAGTCGTTACAAGCGACAGACGGCTGTTTAACGTATGAGCAGTGCGATACTTTGCGGATAAAACAGAGGGTAAGGCTAGCAAATCACGTATTTTCTTCCTCTTACTTTAATCTTGATTTGTAAGTTGTAGCCGAGGGTGACTACAAAAGTTTATTATTTTTCGTTCTTTGATTATTTCTCGTAAATACCTCACCATTTTGTTGGTCTTTCGGGAAACCTATCTCTTATCAAGGTTTTTGGGGATAATCTACATAAGAGCAATCTAATCTATTTATGATACCTTGCTTTGTGCAAGAGGGCGAAGCGAAAAACTGTACTCTATCCGAAAAAGAACATGGTGCAATAGTCTAAGAGTAGTATATGAAATTGGCCATGATACAACTCAGATAGAAAACTGAAGCTACGCCTCCTCAAAATAACGTTATAATTCTCGCAAACAGTATTATCTATCACATATATTGAGTGATACATTTGTATTAACATTTACATCGGTTTTGTTGCGTACTAGGAAAAGGGAAACTCTAAATCACATAAAGGTATGCATGTATGCATAACACGGTGTGGAGTTCATATGCGTAGTAATGTAAATATAAAGCCCGAAAGCCTGAGCAAACGCCGTCGCCGTTATTTAAGTATTTAAGACCATTTAAAACTATATATACAATCGCAAATGTCAAAATTACAAAACAGTCAAGCCATATGAGTTACTGAACAAAAATCGAACGAACCGTAATTATCGCATCTTTAGGCATTGTGCGTTAGAATATGATTAACAGTTTAGTCATGTTGTTCTTTGCGACGCCATTAAAATATTTGCGAACATTAAATAATTCCAAAGCAAAATTACAAAGAAATAAGTGTATAATAACAGTCAAACTTTATCTACATGTATGTAATTGCTACCGACTTTCATGCATGTTCTTTGTCGAAGGAATCGCGGAATACATATTAATTAGTTCATTCACGTTCTTAGTCATATCAGTCTGACGACGATCCTTTAAACGTCCATGCCAATCAACAATAAGGGATGTACTTTATTTCAATTTTCTTGATTCCCCGGCTGCGTTTGTTGTTTTCCCGACGGATTGACATTACTTTATCACTGCGCGCAACATGATATACAGACAAATTCCTCACAGCAAGATAAAACGTGATGAAGGAAATGTCACGTGGCGGCATGTACACAATTATTAAAATCACTATTTTGAATTGACATTTCATATTTATAAAAGTAACCTTACTGCAAAAGCAGGACAAAAAATTAACGCTTAAATTCAAATTTGTATCGTAAGCAGCCGCTGCAGGGAGTTTGGATATTGTACTGCAAGCTAAGACTAAGACTTTCGTATATAAAGCTTATGTCTGCCCACTCATTCGGTTATAAACAATTGATATATTTATAACATTTTTGAATAATTTGTAAAGTAACACAAAATGTAGTGTAAATCTGAAATACTTAAATTAATGTAGAATAAACTTTTTTTGTATTTTAATTGTTTACAGTAATTATATTTTTTAACTTTTATATTATAACTTTTTATTGTTACATGTACTTGTAGTTGCTTTTGTAGATTTTAATATATATAGTACACTCAGTTCCAAAAGAAAGTGTACACTTCTTAATTTTAAATATTTCAATATTTAGCAGACGTATCGGCTTCAATTTTCGCACACTATATCTCATGTGTATTTGTCATCGATCGATTGCAAAATCTAAAATGTTCGCAATATTGTACGTAAACAGATCTCAATTTTGGTACCAAATATATAGGCTTTCAGAAAAGTAGTCGATGAAACATCACAGAAAACAAAATGCACACTTTCTTTTGGAACTGAGTGTATATATAACTAAAGGACCTTGATTACCGTATATTTTGTAGTTTGTTTCTGTTGAACTACCATGATGATGGTACTGATACATACTTACAATCATTCTATATTCACGTTTTACAGAAATATGAAAATACTAATATAGAATAGAGTCAAACATACACATATTTTAAGTTATGATAATGTGAAAGCATTAGCAATATCTCCGGCTATCTACTGTACTGTAGATAATCAAGGTCATAGTAATCATGATATCTACTGATGTGATCAATTTTTAACAGCTTTGCGCAAAGTTTTGAAGATGTTTTTGTTTTCTGATTTTTGTTGTAATTACATACGTTTTAAGTTTATTTTTAAGTTCTGCGACGGACATATCAGAAAATATTCGCCCTGAATCAGTGCTAAAAGTATTACTAGACATATACTTAAGTGTATTTATACTTAATTTATATCAATTTACTATTCTTCAAAGAGACACAGATGTTTTGCTAATTATCACTGATAAAAATCAGCAGTGCATTTATCTGTTATCTGCAAAATATTATGACCTGTTGATATGATATTTTGCGACAAATCTGATAAAATATGTTACTACTAAAGCTAATCGTATTTCAACAGCAACTGTCTTACGTGACGCAATTTTTAGATTACTAATTAATATGTAATTTCGTTTTTAAATTATTTAATCTGTAATAACTTTAACGATTTCATATCATTATGCTTGCTGTTCACCGCACTAGCTGGTCTGTGAATTATATTGCCCAATTAGTAATACAATCTCTTTGGTTGTACAGAGATAAATGATTCTTATCACAGTTGCATACTGAGACGGGACACATGTGTTGCTAATTATTTAAGAAAGATTTTTATAATTATCAAGTTTTATAGATATAGAAAATTAGATCACAAATACACACATTGCGTTTAAGTTCATTGTTTATACAATAACTATAAAGTAAGAAATAGTTTTCATCCTGGATTCAGTTTTAATATTCTAAAAGAGTTACACTTTTAAAGTGATGAAACTCATTTTTCTTTTTTGTAATCATCCTTTCAACCTCGTAAGTTTCCAATTAAACTTTTGTAATAACACTGTTATGTCTTCTTTTTAGGAAAAGTATCGACAAGAAGTTGCCTTCACTTAGTTTATTTTGTATTCAACTCTCTTTTTACGTGTTTCGTTTTTGAAAGAATTTTTTCTTTTAAATTTAAACATCGACACGTGTCACTGATAAATATTATACACCGATCTAAACCTCAAAGTCAGTATGAAAATTTTGCAATAATCGAAAGCAATCGATTCTTGTTAGTTGTCATTTCATAGTGCATTCGAATCATCTTTCCGCATTACCGTGTCAGGAAATGACCAAACTGCTAAGGAAAGCAAATTTTAAGCTTTTAACTATTTGTCTCTCAATTATATTTTTTATAGGCAACTTGAAAAATTTCAACTCTACATATGTTTCATTGCAATGCTATGCTGAACACACGCAACCACTTTGTATATATCTGACGCCGGGAAATAGAGAAAATCTTAATTTTCAAAACAATTTTGAAGCAAGAAGATTTCATCTCATTCTGTTAAAAAATGAAATTTTCATAACGTATATAAAAAGTACTCTCCAAAACTATCAAGGAAAAAGAATAAGACTTTATTTTTCCATACAAAATCACGAGTTAAAACTGGTGTTCCGTTTGATTTGACCAAAGATGCATATAGAAATCTATAGGAAAACTAGTCACACTTTTTAAAAAGAAATTGAAGCAAGAAGATATTCAGTTCAATTGTTATAAAATATACCATTGGAAAGACATTTAAATAAAATTTAATGTCATATCAAGAAAAATATTGAAGTGTAAAGAGAAATGTTTATTTAATCAATGTATAAATTATTTTCCTATATAATTCAATGTATTTTGATTGTCTGTGGCTAATCGATTGAACTGACGGGTGGCTTGTCAGTTTCTGTGCCGCAGGGGTTCAGATACCAGGCCTATGATAAGAATTGTTCAGTATGAGACATACAGACAGAACATCTTCAATCACTTTCTACAAATATACATTAGAACAACATGATTTATTTAAAACATGATTGTGGCGGTTTGTTAAAAGATCAAACATTTGTATCGTTGTATGTGGTTGGAACTGTCGAGTTAATTTAACAAAATCACACACAGTGTATGTATAGTGTTGTACTTTCCACAGTACTTTACAGAACTGTACAACTGTATGAACTGTAGTTCTGCGTAGTACTGCATCAAGGCTTCTTGACATAATTTTCAATCAGCTCAGCCCTTTATACCTGTATTTAATATTGCATACAATACAAACAAAAATAGATGAAATTATATAATTTTTGTGAAATAAAAAACTGTTTGATTCCTAAATGTGATTTTTTCTTATGGTACACACTACCTATCAAAATTATCAGCGTTCATTTTGATTTAAGTCGTCAGTACTCTAAGTGCTTCTCCTATCCTTTTTGTGCCACTGTCTTTGGTGAGAAAATGTATTCCACAACAGTTCTAGGGTAACAGGCATAACATACCTTTGACTGTAAGTTCAAATACAAACATATTACCCTGAAGTGATAGTGGACTGTGTTGATGACAAAAACACCAGCATAAACTGTTAATGTGGCCTGTGGCTCAATAGGATGTATGTGGACTGCATGCCTGAACCTGACCTTCCTGATGAAGAGTCACTCTGATTTTGCCCTAAGGTGTCCACAGAACGTTGACACCATAATAGAAATATGCTGCTATCGATCTGTAACATACTTAATAGCAATCAAGCAAATATAATGCTGAATATGATTGATGACCTAAATATATCTTCTGTTAACCGTGTACTGTTCTAATATGGGACTATGAAACAGGTTAATACTATTATTCTAGAGAATAACCATGTCCCTGTGGTATTTGAACATTTGACCAATTTATACATATATTTCTTGCATACCGGATCGGGGTATCCGCAGTTTTTACCAGTGCTGGAAAATCCCATATTACATCCCCCCATGTAATATGACTTTCGTGATTTACTTATGACGTAACGTTATA
>JAUMHA010420196.1:0-10367 GCA_032359765.1 Saxidomus gigantea
TGTTATTTCACATATTATGTATATGCAAAGAGCAAAATAAAATATTATTAAACTAACCTAAGAATACGTCTGAGTTTAATTACCTCTATTTTATTTTAAATCTTCATAGGCTCTTTTTGTTGTGTAAGGAATATGTATCACTGTAAATATATAGAAAATCACTATGGAGGGTAAGTAACTGATGGTTTTAACAGTTTACAATGCAACTAAAACTATGTTTGTGCATACGTAATACGTGTCTAAATATGAAACATTTTAAATGTCATTAATTTAAAAAAATAAAAGTTTGGAATTTGCTTTACAATGTCAAATTTCAATTTCCAAATTTCTTATGCATTATTTAAAAAAAATATCATACTTACCAGTCATAGTCGTCATTTCGGAAACTAATTCATACGATATTGTCCTTCCTTTGTTCCCGTCCATAAGAATACATAAATACTCAACGTGAAAATATTTCCTACAGAGACATGTGTTTTGCTGATATGACACTTCATACGTTCATAATTTGCCTCCTGCAAGAATTAGCAAACAATTATTTTGTACATGTATGGCATTGAATGATCTGAGAAAAGTAATAAAAAAAATTCCATTTCAACATATTATTCTAAATGATGTAAATGATGTGATTGTTGTTTTTCTTTTGTTTTATACGATGTTTTTCGCTAGATTAGAAAATTCAAATGAGCATGTTAAAGTGCTAATTTTGTACTTTCAAGTTGAATATAGATTACAAAGAGTATGAATATTTTGTCTATGTTTTTGTTTATATCAAAATAAAGTCACGAGTGGACCTATGGAATTGTTTTCTTTTAAAACAAAGTAAACAACGACCATGTATATGGCGTATTATTTTATTACACTTTCTACAGATCTTGCGAAATAGCAACCTAATTTCAAATAAATGGCTGATAAACAGTTTAGTGAACTTTTATCATATTTAAATAAAAATAAAACTATCACTATGAAATACTCCTAAATGCATCATCAACACAATTTTCCTTTATTTTTTTAAAGTGCTTTGACACAATTAAATTCTGAAGATGTAAGTGTCTTTGTATTTTTGAAAAATTAAAAAGGCCATAACTATGATTAGTATCAAGTACGTTTGGCAATGAAATATTATCTGCAAGTGACCTGATTATTAAAAGTGACGTGCGGCATTTGGAGTTGTGTGATTGAAATGTCTGATCCAAAATTGGTATGTAATCTATATGTGTGTTTGAAATATATATGTTATAATTTTTTTAACTATATGTATGCCTAAGGATGTGTTTCCCCTCGTTTATCACTGGTTTAAGTTAAAGGCAACTGGGCACCTGTGTTAACTAAGGGTATTAACATTATGTTAATGTGCTCATGGAACAGTTATCAGGGAATATGTAAAGTAAATATAGCATTTATGAATTTAACTGATTTAACTGACATATTTCTCAGGGTATTTTGGTATTGTTTTTTTACAGGGATTGATTCATACACTCAGGCATACTTGTATCTGTTAGTTTCAACTTGAATGATGATACACTCAATGTGACTATTAAGATACAATTGAGTAATTTGACAGAACATACAGCGTACCGTGAATGATGTATCTGAAGCACAACAATAAAGACGTATTTATAGTTCTTTATAGTTTTTCTTGTTTCATCAAGGACTTAGTAAATAATTCTAAAGATTAACTTCATAATAAGGACTTATTCAGTTAAACGTTTTAATACCGCACAATGGGTGGCCAAGCTGGTAACATGATACCATTTAAAAAAGTAAAAAATGTTCTGGTAGGAAATGCAATACCAACAACAGGAGTTTTTCACCCAAAGTTGTGAAGACTCCCTAACCTATACATTTGTGAAAACATTTACGCGCTGGGACTGAAATTGTGGAAAAATATAGCGCGTTAACATTTGCCAATTGTGAAATATAAGTTGTTTTACTATCTTACAAAATGTATGAAAGGCATTAGATTTAAATAAAAAAGGAATTACTACATTTGTACAAGGGGTGTTCAATTATGAATGCAACTAGGCCAATATCTCGCTTTTAACAACGATTTGCACAAAATAGGTACATGTATCGCATAGAGGGTTGTGTAAGCTCTCCATTAATACAATACATGTTTAAATCCAATCAGTTTAGCGTTGACAATAGCTCCATTAACACTGTCTACTCATGTACACTAAAGATAAAATGGTTTGGAAAAGGTCTCCTTTCATTGACCAAATACGGTCCTATATCAAGAACCGCTGTTTTCTTGGTATACAGGCGAAATACACATTTAATGAAATATGTCGTGTTTATAGGAACAATGAACTTTCTTTTTCATCTGTCACACGGTGGTGTAAGAAATTTAAAAGTGGTGTAGATTCAGTAAAAGATGCGCCTCATGCACGCCGTCCGAAAACTGCAACTTCATTAAAAATAGTTGAAAAAGTAACAGATTTGATTGCTACCGATGCAAGATTTAGAATTAGGCATATAGCTAAATGCGTTGGTATCTCAGTAGAAACTGCTCATACAATTCTCAGACGTGATTTAAAAATTAGAAGGATAAGTGCCAGATTGATACCCCATCTCCTTACAAAAGAGCAACAACTTGCTCGGGTAAGAATTCCCGAACAATTGTTGAAACAGTTACATAAATACAACAATCGATCTTTCGCAAATATCATCACTGGCGATGAGACGTGGGTTCACTTTTATGAGCACAAGCGAAAGATACAGAACAAAATATGAGCAACCAAAGGAAGCCAAAGACCTTGCATAGCAAAATGCATCATGAGCGTCAAAAAGGTAATGTATGTAATTGTCTTTACAAATCAAGGTCCTGCTATTCAAATTGCCGTACGAAAGGGTAAATCTGTGACACAAAGCGGCCATTGTACACGAATATCGAAACAGGAAAAAGGTTGCTGAGCTTCCTCACTCTCCTTACTCGCCAGTTCTTGCCCCTTGTGACTTTTTCCTTTTCCCGAGGCTAAAAAAATACCTTACTCGAAGAAAATATCAAACGCGCAAAAATCTCGGTTCGGCTATTTTCCAGTTTCTGAACAGTATACCTCGAAAAGATTATAAGAACGCCTTTAAAATTGGATTAAAATACTGAAACTTTGTATATCACATGGTGGTGAGTTTTTTGAAAGATTGCGATAATTTTTTTGGCATTGTTTGTCACGCATTTCTGAAAATTGACCAAGTTGAATTCATATTTGAACACCCCTCTTATAATGGTGCTCATACACAACTGACATGTTGACACAACTGACATGTTGAAATAGTGATTGAGCAAGTGTCACCATTTACAGCTACTTCTGTATATGAGCATGTATCTGTACTTAACAATTTTGCCTTTATGTCCCTTGAAGCTTGTTTGAAGTCATAAATCTACCTTGTTTCTGTCAGTTTTTGTTAAAACAAATGAATACAATGAATGATATGTTTTCACCTTGCTTATCTCATGTTTTGTTATAAAAACTGTACAAAGAGACAGTGAAAACGAAATCTCAAGCAATGCAAAATCATACGAAGTTCCCGCAATGACAATAGTTAGAAATCTTGCTTAAAAAGTATTTTTGACAAAAATAGTGATATCCAATTGTTGTATAACATTGAGTTTTTTAAATCTAGTGACAAGTTTTTATTGTTTAAAATCGATAAAATAATGTAAAGGGTTCCATATTTAAATAGGTATTATTTATGTTCTCCAGTATGGTTCAAAGTAGGTTGTTAAAATCATCAGTAACTTACAGCTGATCGCTTTATTCAAACGTATAATAGTAGGACGAAGATGGACGTATTCTGTTCACAAAACAAAAATATCATATGGAGATGTTAGACCACATAAAGGTAAAAATAAACATCAGGTAGAAAGAAACAAAATTTAGTTTATGTTTAAAAATCCAATTTATACTAATTTTGATATATTCATTCGAAGCATTGATCATGTGCGGTAGCAACAATATGCATTGAATTATTTATTCTCAATTCCGGAACACTTTCGTACTGATAAGCTTAATTTGAAACCGGTCTTTCTAGGGTGTAATTACAAATCAAGAAACTATAATTTTGATTTTAAACATTGTGCGAAAAATAGCCCATAAGTTCATTAGTCATGTGCAAACTTAATATGATAAAATATGTAACGCTTAACAATTTGGTATAACTTAAAAACTACTGAAATACGTTATACGCGCGTAAAGACTTGTAATCCAGGGATCGCAGGTTCGCTCCCCCCGCTTCTCCACTCACATAACTAATGGTCTTTCGGAAGACACCTAAAACCAAGGTCCGATGTATTGGTGCTGTTTACCGGGCATGTTAAAGAACCAGGGGTGTCTCTGGAACGGGACACGTTCTGTATCTTGCACTATCCCCAGAAACCTAAAATAACTAAACTCTTCTTGGGGCGTTAGTCATATGGATTATCCGGAACCAACGATAAAACTCTAAAATGCACATACACAACCAGACTGGCTTGTACATTGATCAAGTGTTCAATATTGAAATGAAATATGTGGTGTATGGTGGCTGATTTCTGGCATGCCGTGTTTTCGACATTTCGGGGCAAACTCGCTAAGTAGCTATTGTGTCGTGTTTTCGACTCTTAGACTTGGCGGGGCAAAAAGAAGAATAGGTTGGTTTTAATACGTCGTGCTTTCGCCTTTTATTTGTCGTGTTTTCTGCTTTCTGGGCGAAAAGTCGAAAACAGATAAACTCGCCAAAAAGCTATTTTTACATGTTTTCTACTTTTCGCCGGCGAAAACACAAAAATACGACAAAATTACAACTTGTCGAGTTTTCGTGTTGTCGATTTTTTGCCTCGAAAATAGAAAACACGACAAATAAAGGGCAAACATACGACGTTGGTGGGTTTTAATAGGTTGTGTTTTGGTCTTTTGTTTTTAAAGTAGCTTTTTTGTCGTGTCATTGCCATTTATTTGCAGTGTTTTTCCTTCAATCTGTCGTGTTTTCGACTTTTCTAACTTTCACCTCGCCAAATCAAAATGCGAAGTCACGAAAACACGACAAAATAGCTTCTTGGTGAGTTTTCGTGTTTTCGACTTTTCGCCCCGAAAATCGAAAATTCGACGCATTAAAGCCCACCAACTCGAAAACTCGAAGAAAAAATACGTCGTATTTTCGCCCTTTGTGTGTTGTCATTTTGCTTTCAATCTGCCAAGTCGAAAAATCCAGAACACGACTTTGCGAGTTTTCATATTTTTTTCACCCCGAAATGTCGAAAACACGACATGGCAGAAATCAGCCACTATAGGTATATATATATACTAGAATCGTCAAGGATGTCGTACAGAGTCTCGCGGTGTTCCAAATCTGCTCGGTACAAGTAATACCGGGGCAGGTACGAGGTCCTTACGAACTATTCCCGACTTCATATACTTCTACGAGCTCGGCGAGAACTCGGGATTACGGTGAAACATTTTTATCAAGTCCTCGATTCCTCTACGAGTTCAAATAATCCGTACAATGCTCGCAAGAGTCAATGATGTCCAAACGGACTGCGATTTTGTAAATTTTCGACTGAAAAACTACTCTTACGGAGCTCGTAGCATTAATGTGACCAGGGTATAGACAAGAGAATATTACTCTTGAGCAAGAGACTGTCAACTAAATCAAGTTGTTTCCCTTTAAACATTTTCGCAATTTGTGACTACTCATAACATGTCTTTGGACCTTTCACTTATAGTAATACACAAAACAAGGAATACATTGCATCAGACTATTTAGTAGGACTCAATTCGTTATAGCATGTCGCATTAAAAGACGAAACAAGTTTTTCTGACTTGATTGGTACATGTACATGTATATTCATACCACATCTTCTCTATGTAAGCATTGAGCCCTTCAACAGCGGTATATCTGTATAGGAAAATAAATAAATGGAAGTTTGACAATGGAATTGATTTAAATATCTGAATATGATCTATGAATGAACGCTCGTATGAAGAAGGTTTATTGTAAAGATAAAAGGTCATCCTTGTTCAAGTTACGATTAAAGTATTATAATTCTATCGATTCTTTAGATTAATTAGGACATATGTTGTTTATGTATCAGCACGTCGTAGCTTTCAACTGGTTTAAATTTACAAATTCTTCCGATACTAAATGTAATTTTCTAAAACATTTCAATCTGTACAGACTTAAGTCCTCAGACACGGGTGTTATAATTTGTAATATGTTTACATTTACCGATCGCACGTTTACAAGAAAGATGCATATGTGAATAAAATACTTCAATGCTTAACATACTAGTGCCCCATCTTTCATAAGGCACGGGGAATTATATTTACCAAACACTTTCATTAAGGTCGGTTCAAGTGTTATGATATATATATATAGGGTACATTGTATAAGGATTATAAAAGTTTCAAGATATACTTCTAGTCTGCAGTTACATGAAAGCAATATAATTATGTAGGGACTTTGTGAAAGCATGCAGCATTTGTAAACATGCATACGTTACATCTGTGAATAATTAAGACGACTGGAATACATACGAATATATTTGTATTAGAAGAAACCGAAAACATTTCCTTCAAAAGGCATACAATTTTAAAGGGGATATTTCAAAACATGGAATACGTTTGAATAAATCCCTGTGCGTCAATATATGCATAGTTAGGGACATTTAATACTTCCGTTTGTTTAATCATTATTAACGATTTTGTTCAAGTATTGACTCACTTCACATGTCAAAGGCAATGCAAATGTGCTTTAGTGTCCCTGTGATTACAATCTCTAGAATATCACGAACAGAAATACGTCCTTGACTGAAAATATACTGCAAAAAAGAAGATAAAAATACTCAGTACAACAATATGTTTAGTTATTATATAGAAAATCTATCATCATTTCAATGATCTTAAAGTAATGTGTTATCAATTACCAATAGCAATAGCTGTAATAATTGAAACATTATACATTTTTCTTTCCGTTATTGCTCATGAGCAATGTGAGTAATAGATGGAAAGTGGGTCGGTCTGTATAGACCACTACACTGACATTTATGTGTTATGAGGAAATAAAATAAATCACTATATTCATTTTACATAGATACATTACCTTTAGCATCATAATTTGACCACCTGCCGTAAATAGCCTTTGTTTGGCAATAATATTTACATTAGGACATTTTCAAAATGTACAAAACACTTTTTAATCAGTTTATTAAAGCATCTTTTTGTCAGTTCCAAATCCGATTTGAAAGACAACGTGTCCCTTCTGAACCGAAAAACATAATTTAAGATGCCGATAATTTTAAAGAATAATGAAAACCAGAAACTGTTTTCTTTATTGAAATAACCCCATTGCATGTTTGTCGATAAAAACCTTTGCGTAGTTAGATTAGATAATACTACTTTCGGGGTTCTTGATTATAGTTATATTGTCCTATCTTAAAGCAAATATTTCAAGGTTATTCACAGGTGACTGAGTCATTTCACTGAGGGGGTAATGTGTTGACGTACTTTCATCGATCTCAATACGATAGTGTTGTGTTCATATCTTTGATATATGATTATGGTTGAAACACTGTTTACCAGTTAACAGAAAATATACAGAAATATTTATACTCAAGCTAAGTGAGTGGTGGACTGTGTCTTATAAAACCTTCAGACCAAATAGCCATATGTCAAGATCATTGATTGGAAACCACGAATTTGCAAAAAACTGAAATGGCTTAAACCGATCAATTCAGTGTACGCTTGGCTTGTTATATGCAAACATCTTATGAAGCGTATCGATAATTCTTTCCCTTAGAAATCAGAAACTGACATTTAGTAAACAAGAAATACGAAATAACGGCATGCGTGTCAAATTACATTCATCGCATTGAAAGGGAAGTCGTAATTGACCCGTACTTTCTATACAAACAACATCAGAGTAATAAACTTAATGTACGTTAATGAAACTTATTTAAAGAAAAAAGTGTAATAACTACAAAACAAAAACCTTCATGTTAAAGTGTGTTCAATACGGAAACGTAAGTGAGTGCAAAATATATGAGTCATGAAATTTCGAGAGGTTTAATCGGAAAGATTTATAATCTGACCGCAATATTTAATTTAAAATACTTGATGACGTTTGAGATATAATGTTTGCCAATTTTTATGGAAATGCATACAAAACTCCTTTTCTATTTGTTTTAAGGCGTTTTGTTATAACGAAGATACGAACGGCTGACGAAACCAAAAATAAAAAGACTGCAGAGGCACATCATTTATTTGCGAAACAAATTGCCTGCAATCAACACATTTTTATACAAAATAATTTTACCATACTTTATGGTACAGTCCAACCTCTCTACACAGCATCTCAGAAGAGGAAAAACCTCTCTGCAAAGACACATGTTTTATTTCCCAAATCAGTGATATCTGAACAAATTAACCACCCTGGAGCAACAACCTCTCAACACCAAACACACATTGATGTTCTTCTGGTGTTGTTGTAGAGAGGTTATACTATTTTTTCTTTTAAATGACTTGGCATTTATTTTGATGTGTTTTTGTTACATTATAATGTGTATTCTTTTATGATATGCAGATATCAGAGGTTGTTTAGTTTGCTGACATATCATAAATAACCCCTACAACACATACAAAGTTACTATTATTCAAATCATACATAATGATATAGGTAACAACAGACTGCAATGTTTCATGTCAAAAGACTCATAAAATGAAACTAAAAAAATAGGTAGGCCTGTTGTGCATATAAAATCTATTTTTGTTGTCCCAAAAACTATGTTGAAACCTAAACTGTTAACCCGAGTTCATCGAAATGACAAATATGTTTACATTACAAGTATTTGCGTTTTCAATTCCTGTACAGATTATCTAGTATCATTGCATATCAAGTTAGGCAATGATTTTCCAACAGGGACATTATCAAAACACGCAAACAAACGGTTTAGTAGTACATGTATCTTGTTAATTAAGACATTTAGCCCGAATAAAAGATACATCATAGTTAGAAAATATTAAAAACTGTATATGCAAAAACGAAACTGAAAGATGATTCCAAATACCTTTGTATCTGAAACACGAAACGTATTGTAATTGAGAGATGGTCCCTTTCTACTCATGTAGACTTATCCTTTGGCTAAGTTAGGTGCTTTGTATCACTTCCCTGTGTATTGTATCAACATGTGCTTGTAAATCAGTCGCTAGATAGAGATTTGAAGGACAGTTGATGACAAAAGAACAAACATGCAACTCTGTGCCAATAAATTGTTCAGCTGATAAGGTCTGGATATATACATATGATTAAAATGTGCTGCGTCACACACTTACTCAAAGTGTTAAAACTGAGATTTCAGTAGCCCGAAATGATTCATTTTTTTCGAAAGCATATACAACTTCACTTGAACTTTAATATTGAAATTACTAAATCATTAACTAGTCATTGTAGGAAAAAGACCTTATTAAAAATGTAGGTTGTCACTAAATAAAAACACGTTGTTCGGGAAATGAGGTCAGAAATATCCATCACGTATATTCGGTGGTATGATAAGGTAGGTTAAACATATTTCCTTGTATATTCCTTAAACTTAAATGCTTCGCATGAAACGATTCGCTGACCGGGTTCAACAGGCTTATAGACAAACGTCGTAACCACTGTTCATATTTCCTGCTTTTACTTGCACATTAACTAGCCGAGATTCGTGGAATCAATTTGCAAAAGTACTGCAATGGTACGTTTAATCTGACCAGTTCCTTCAGTCGGATAATAAATATCGATTCAAGATGATGTTCGTACATGGTCCGCGTCTTTTTCTACTGTATTGATACTAAATGAATTTGGAAAGAGGACATCCACTTTCTAATGTAGTATTTAAAAAGATGCGTTAATACTCTCAATACAGATTGTACAATTAGGTCACCGTTCACATTGTAACTTGACTTGTGTAGTAAATTGTTTTTTTTTACTGATCGTTTAGGATTGTGTTACAGTGACTTTAAAGATATATGCTTATAAATGTTTACAGCCACTGTATTAAAAGATAGATCATGCATTTTTCAATTAATTTACACAATAATAGCGGGCCTATTTGTTGTGTCACTGTCGCATTATCATAAATGAACCGTACGCACTTATTTCTAAATGGGGACATTTTCAAAACAAACAAACAAAACATAACATTAAAGGTCCCATTGATTGAAAATGTCACCTGTTAATATTATGTAAGCCATTTGTTAATTAAGTGCACTGAACACATTTGGGCGGAAATTTTCGACAAGAAACGTGTTTATTGCGACAATACAAATTGGCCGGTAATTCACCGAAACGCAAATATTACGATCCTCGGCGACTTCCGTAAAATATCGGAAAAGTTTCTGTGTGACGTCACTTGC
>JAUMHA010420207.1:0-10366 GCA_032359765.1 Saxidomus gigantea
GTTCCCGCGTTGTTTATGGTTTAATATAACATAATTTTTCTACTCTTTGTATATAGAGACAAAATCGTGAGTCATGTCAGAATCGAATTTATATAAGTTTGATTACGAAGAAAGCTCCGTAGCTTATTAAGTCGCTCACGAGCACTCATTCCACAAATCATCATGCGAGAGAGAGAGAGAGAGAGAGAGACAGAGAGAGAGAGAGAGAGAGAGAGAGAGAGACAGCGAGTTTTTTCACCGCTGCTACCCATTTACAGCTGGGCACGTGTGGTATCGGTGTCTTTGCCCAAGGACACACCTCGTGCTCGGGCTGGGATTCAAACCCTGCACCATCGAGGCCCACCTGAGTAGCAGTGCAATTTCCTAAGGAAGTAGTCAATTTAATCCTTGGTGCATGATTTGTACAAACGTTGAAGTGGTTCACTAGACACTGTTACCCACTTTATATCTAAACACTAGACCTTGTGGTTAGGGTGTGTAATATTTCTAGAGGTGTTCCTATACATGTCGATGTGAAACAAGGGAAAGGGCCAATATTGAGCCCGGGAGCATGATTTGAACAAACTTGGTAGAGGTGTTCTGCACAATGCTGTACACTAAATATCTCAGCTTTATGCCTTATGGTTTTGAAAAAATACTTTTGGAGGTGTTTTCTATATACATGTAGACCTATGTTAAAGCAAGAGACCCTCAGGCAGAGCCAATTTTGACCACAGGGTCATGATCTAAACTTTTGTAATAGTGGTTCACTAGGCAATGCTACTTGCAAAATATCTTAGCTTTAGGTCTTGCAGTTTCAGAGAAGAATATTTTTAAAGTTGTTTCTGAAGAAACCTACGTAAAATCAAGCGACACCCCGGACGTTTTTAATTTTCACCCGGGGTCATTCAATGAGCAATTTTGGTCCACTTGTCAATACTGATTGCTAAATATCTAAGCCCAAGGACGTGTGGCTTCAGAGGGGAAGATTTCTAAAGTTGCTTTTGCCTTTTTGTTGCCAGAGCAACCAGAGTTTTGAATGAAATTGAGTTCTTCTATTGGAGATGGTAAGTCAGTAGCCAAGTACCGAGTGTAAACAAACCCATTCAGTCAGTTTATAGACTTTTGATGTGTTATGTTTTCTATTTTTTATGTCGTATATAAGACATGTTAAGAAAAGTTACTGATGAAATGATTTTTAGTTCATTTGGTAACTTGGTTACTATATCTCCACAATCGTTTAGACCATAGCATATTTTTACAAGAGTACTTTGGTTTGTACAAAATACCTGCATACATACATTTCCATAGCAGTACGACACAATGTGAATAGTATTGTGTGTGTAACATATACGCGGGGCATTCGAAAGCCTTCCTGAAAGCTCTGATATGTTTTAATACACAACGTTATTTGACAAACTTTATACTGTAAAAACATTAACTAAAGGTGTATTCAATCTACTATAATGGTTGTTCTTATCATACTCTAAGTGTTCTATTATCATTCTAGCAATATGATGTTGGGGCAGATTCAAATAGTGCATATATGTCTGATCTAAACACCATCAAATACTGCACTGCACAACTAAAAAGCTTTTCTATTTTATTTCATAATTGAGTGAACATGATTAGAAGCGTACTGTAAGTGTTTCTATAAGCATTTACGAAACAGTTAATCCTCAAAATCCAACTTTCCCCAGACGACGCTGCCGGACAGCCCGACAAAAGTAAAGTCATCAACGAGAACGGTCTTTTTGACGTTTTGAACAATTCAAATATATTTGGATTGATCATCACTAAATCTGAATAAAACATTTAATACTTTTACTGCCTTTGATATACTTTTATTCAGTAACATATCTACATGTTTCATTTACATCCCTTTTAAATAACCCGTTTTTGATTGATGAAATGTAAATAAGACCAATATCATCCTGCAGGTATTGTAAGATAGATTGTCCTGACATTACGTGCAAGCTCAAATATTTTTCACATGTAAGTATGGAGTTCCGTTGTCACAAAAATCAACTGCTGTTTGAAACATAACTGATACATCCGCAAATTTGACCCGCTTACGACACCATGACGTTGCTATAGCGACTTTAGAACATAAATTGTCCGAAGTAAGTAGAATAAAATAGATAGTGAATTGAAACTGGTTATATATATTTAAAGTCAAACTTTTGTCGAAATGAATTGAAAAATAAAGATGATAAACACTTTTCGCTCATTGATATTCTTTTGGTCGTCCTTAAAATTGTATCCGCTTCGTTGTAGGATGTTACAAATGTGTGTAGTTTAAGAGACAACACAAGCATTAAAAACATTAAACATTAAAAAAATATTTCAGGGATATCAGATAATATCTACAAATGACCTACTTCATCTAAAATCAAAATGAAAAAAAATGGTTAGTTAAATCAAAACCTTTTATAACCGAGCGCAAAATCCGAGCGATTTAGTTGCATGTTAGTCGGTCGTCTCAGGGCTTTTTCCCCCCAAAAATATGGATGGGGATCTGGCCTTGTCAGATTGGAAAATGTTTGAGCGGTGTCACCCATTTTGTGAAATTTTAAGTGTATTCTCATTCAAATTGGAAACTTTACCAAGACATTTGCTGAACACGTAATTTACTACTACTGTGGCAGGAGTCAGGTCAAGAGATTGAAAGTGAACATCAAAACGAAATGTACATCAGACTGGCTTCAAGTATTGTTCACACAGATACATATTTGTGTAATTATCTATCATTTAGATAAAACAAAGCCCCACCAAAACACTCCTCTTCTGTTTTTGTTAACTGATCAAAGATGACAAAATGTACCATTAGTAAAGGGTTTAAGGAAATTATTGTGGTTTGAGACGTATTTTCCGACACCGCTTGTTCCCAATTTTTGGGTATATTTGCCTGGTGTTTCCGCAATGTTAAACGTTTTAAAGAAACAATATTCCTTATTGATATATTAAAACTTACAACCAGACAATGATGACAAATTCTACCCATTTTAAAAAAGCTTTTAGATACTTTTTATTGTTAATCACGTATTTTCGCGACCCCGCTTGTCCCTATTGCCGATTGGTTTGGGTCATTTTATAGATCTTAAAAGTTTGAAACAGAGAATGTATGCATCTTCATTAATATAAATGAATACTGAACGTTATTTTATACGATTATTATGAACGTTGCTTTCATATGCTTTGGTTTTTGTCCTTAGTGTCTTTATTAAATGAGCATTTGTGTATCGAAAGTGACCATATAGAACTACATGTATATAGAAACTTCACGGTAGCAAAACTTGCCGTTTGCAAGAAATGATAACAAATACTTGGAAAACGGCGGCACCCAGTACGATTATGTTGTCGCCGGGCAAACTACGTTTTTACGTAAACGAGTTTTTTTAACTATATGAGCTATATTTAAAAATAGATGCCCCAAAGAAAGCACCACTTTTTCTCTTTGTTTACATGTATGCATGCCCGTTCAATTTAGTCTGGTTTGCTTTTGATTACCCACCGACTGAATGAAAATGAGAAATTCTCGGAATTTTCCGGCGAAAAGTAGGAACAGAAAATATTCATTTACGAAATGTTATTGTCAAATAACGTTAGTCCATTAAGAAATGTGTTTTAGATTGTTTCTCTTGCAAACAAAACTACAACGAATCCAATCCGTGTCTATATAGAGGTTTTTCCGTGGAAAAAAAGGATAAGTCGCACAGAACCAGGTAAAATTATATGCCTTACGGAAAAGAAAACACGACCATAGTCGTGCTTGTAAAGCTTTCACTCTGACATGGTTCCTTATTCCCGTACATGCAAGCAATAAAGTTTGTGCTCTTTCAAGCAGATAACAAATCAGGACCAGTTGCCAGTTTTGCAAATTACCTAGAATTATCATAAACAAATATGAATGCAGAAGAAATAGACACAATTTTTCATAAATAATGTCCTAGATTAAATACAATCTTTAAAGCCTTCGACATTTTTTTAACATATCGAGGGGTTAGTGCCAGAAGGTGATATGTACCAAAATTTCCGTTTTTCACTTTTTTGTATATTCTGCAAATTATTGTTCTACCGCTTTCTTTGCAAAAGTCTGTGTCATTATATCTCATTTTATTCAAACGTTATTCAATAAAGATTAAATGATTTAACTGATACTGATGCATTGTACCAGAACAAACCTTTTCAACATGTAACCTGTAAAAAATTACGCAATACCTTTATTGACTCAGGCCAAAACATTCTACAGATAGATAAACTTTTTTGGCAGACACAATTTAATAAAACAAAGATTAAATGAATGCCAAAACATTCCTTATGTACATAGCCCCTTTTTCGCAAAGCACTTTGCCACTGTTTTTGTTTAAACTTTTGTGCCAAAATATGCTATTTGAAGATAGGTTTCAATTGTTTTATCAAAGGAAAATATTGTACGTGCAACTTCATGCTATATCTGGCAGCCATGTATGCAGGTATATCATTACTCATTCTGATAGCAAAAACCAGTCATAGAGAGAACGGTCAACTTCTATCATAGTTTTCACAATTACGTGTTGATAACAGGCTATAAGGTTTCTATTGTGTCTGTTTATGTTGAGATTTTGTACTGGAATGTTGTTAAATGTGAATTAAAAATTCTTAGTTAATCTTATAAAGTTTGAAGCAGAGGTTATACAGGTATGTGCTTTAAATAACTTATAATTTAACTTAAACACTTAGTTTAATTACACCTTGTATCGTTTGATAAACTATAAGTGTAGGCTGGGGTAGATCAGATTTATTATAAAGTTATTTAAGTAAAATAATTTTCATTTGATAGCAATGATAATTTAGTTGTGTTACAATGTATCATGGTTATTGTAATATTGAGATAATCATAATACAAACTTTTAAGTACTATAATAAAATAATATTTAAACTTGTAGATGGGGGACGAATGTAGTGATTGGTCTGACGCCGAGGAAAGATGCATATCACAGTGTGTTGATATGCCCTTATCCAAGGAAGTATGTACTAAGTACAAAGAAGAAATGCAAGGATTAGGGAATACACAGATCCCAGCCTGTGTAACAGACAATGTATCTTGCAAAACTTCACAAACATCTAGTGCACAAAATTGTGATGAAAGAGTAGGGGAAAATTGTGATGAAAATAACACAAATGACAGACGTTTACCAGAAAGCAATAGTAGCACAGATAAGCCTGAAAGTGTAACACATAGTGGTTAAACGGATAAAATATTGCTTCCACATGACAAAACAGAATGCCAACTTGGAAATGCAAGCAGTGAAACAAGCAGTGTAATTGATGCAGCTGAAAAAGCAACAGACAAAATAAACATCATTGAAAGTGAATCTTACACAGTGTTAAGCCCAGTTTTTAACCAGTACAGAAATCCGCCAGACAAAGAAAAACAATCAGAGGGAGATTGTACTATGAAGGAATCAAGTGTGTCATCATGTTGTTTGTCTGATAAAAGTGACATCCAAAATGACAAACAAGGGACACTTACGCACAAACGACGTCTGAGGGACACAAAACAAGACATAAATTGAAATATGTTAGCAGTTCTGATGACGATATTCCTCTCAGTGTATATGCTAAGCGTGCTTGGAATACATCCGTCTACGAAAATTCGGATACAGATAATAGTTATGACCAAGAAAAAGAGGAAGACATCGATTCAACAGACAGTGAGTTTCAGAATGTAGTCAGTAAAGCAAGGCTCGAAAAAGTTCTGAAGGCAAAGTCACTTAAAAGAGAATGGGAGAAAACTGTAAAGAAGATCAATAAGAAGAAAGGCGACAAAGAGAAGTCTTCTCAAGAAAGTTAATTAAGAAAAAAACCAAAGGAAAACAATTCGCATTCAATTAATGAAGAATGTACAAATGCATCTGTAGAAGTTCTCATGCAGACTTTAAAGGAGTCTGTGCATGTTGCTAATCAGCAGCAACAATTAATTGGTGTTTAGTTTAATATTAGTTTATTGTTCTATGTACAAGTACACGTATAACATTTGGATAGAAACAATTTAAATACATTTGACAAATGGATTGGGCAACGAGTTATAGCAACATCAGTAAACGGCCCTCTCTAATTAATTAATTAACAATTAATTGAAAAACAGACAGCAAAAGTAGAATCGGTACTAGCAGCAAATAACCTTGTAATAGACAAACAAAATTAAACCATATAGTAACTGCTTCTTCGAAGCCAGTGGTAAACAAATTGGCATTGATCCATCACTCCTAAGGCATGAATTGTGTATATCACTGGGAGGGAATATGGAATAATATATTGTTTTCGTCTTGAACCAACATCATCCAGATGACGAAGAAACTTTTGTTACATGTTACTTAACAGAAATTAATAAACTAAAAAGCGATGGATATTGGACAAGCTTAGTTGCAGATCTCTTCCATTCAGTACTAGCAAATTTCTCGAACCGTAACATTACTATATATACAAACTATGATGAACAACCAGTCATAAATATTAAACCATCATTAGGTGATTCAGTTACAGCTGCAGATCAAAACAGCAGTATAAAATTGGTCCATACCTCTATTCCAGGAATTCTTGAGCATTATGATGCATGCTTTGAAACAGAACAGCAAGAAACATATATTGCAACACCGGTTTCGATTGAACTGGATACACAAAACAAAGACAGACGTGCACCGCAGATACACAACACACCAGTAAAGAATGATACGCCAAGAAAAAAGGCAATATTCATTACACCACAGAAAAACATTCTTACACTTAAGAGGAAAGCAACACCAGAATGCTGGAAAAAAGTATCAGGAAAGAGTTGCGACTTTCTGGAGCACAATACACGTCAGCAGACGGAACGCTAAAAACTGCTTAGTCTTTCAAACCTGTAGATTGCAGCAAATGCAGACTTAAATGTGAAACAAAAATAACGACTGAACAACGACAACAGCTGTTAGAATCATACTTAGGTCTTGGCCAATTACTAAAGACAAAAGGATTTTGTTTGTGCAAGCATCGAGGAGAAATGTACAAAAAATTATCTTGGTAAAGATGGAAAGACAACGGCAAAACGAAAACAGGTGACAAGAAAGTTTTTTTTTGTAAAAAAATCTTTATGAATACTTTATCAATAGGCAAAGCATATCGATCATGCCATAAAATCAAAAAAGGACGGGCATTTTTCAGGGAATGATTCAAGAGGAAAGTACATACCTCATAACAAACTGCCTAAAAAAATAGATGAAGTAAAAAAGTAAATGCACATTATGTTAGAAAAGAGACAAAAAGACAGTTTCTTTGCCCAGAACTAACACTGCCAAAAATGTATGAAAAGTATGCAGATGAGTGCAAAGCTAATGACTCACAGCCGATCAAACTCGATAGTACAGGGACATTTTCAATAAGAATTACAATATCTCTTTCCACATTCATAAGAAAGATCAAGTAATACTTGCAATGTATATACTACAAGGCTTTTGAAGACGGGAATATAAGTGCAGAACAAAAAGATGCATATGACAAGCACCAGAAAAGAAAGCAACGATCAAGAAAAGAGAGAGAAAGAGATAATAACAAAGCGCAAACACAGTCTAATATCCATGTGTCTTGCTTTGATCTTCAGTCTGTGTTGTACATGCCATGTTCTTTGGTGAACCTAATGTATTATATGCGTAAACTCTGCTGTTATAACCTTACCTTTTACAGCTTAGGAGACAACTAAGGGACATACTTTGTGTGGTCTGAAGTGGAAAGAAAACGTGGAGCATCATAGGTTGCTACTTGTGTTAAGCTTCATCTCCAGTGCCTTCCATCAGTAATATACCATGTAGTTTTGTATTCTGATGCATGTGGGGGCCAAAATAGGAACACAATCCTTGCAAGCTGTTTATTGCATTCAGTAAACACGATCCAAAACATCAAAATAATAGATCATACATTTTTAGAAAGTGGACATACACATATGGAAGTAGGTTCAATGCACTCTGTCGTGGAGTTCGCAAAGAAACAAACAAAGATTTTTGTGCCTTCGCAGTGGGACACAGTATCACTAATGGCAAGAAGACGCATCCCATATAAGGTTGTACCGCTAAAACTGACTGACATCGTAGACTATAAACAATACCAGAGTAACAGCATGAAGGCACAAAAGAAAACGGAAGCAGGGATAAAGGTACTTTGGACAAAAATGAAATGGATGAGATGTACGAAAGATGAACCAGATTTTTTCTATTTCAAATATGACATGGATGACGAATTTGAACAATTTAAGATTACTGGATCCAGAAGGCAACAGAGAAGCGCAAGTGAGTCTTTGCCAATGAAATATCAGTCAAAGCTGCCAATCTCTTTAGCAAAGAAAAAGGATTTACTGCAGTTGTGCAAAGCTGGACTAAATCCTCAAGAATTTTATGATTATTACAAATCTTTACCATCAAGTAGCAATAAGAAAGATTGTCTTCCTGAACCGGACATGAATGAAGATTCAAGCAATGATTCAGATAATTAATTAGTAGAGCCAAATGCAGCCATCTAATTTTAGTCCAATTTGGACTTGAAAAAATATAGTTATAGATATTAAACTCAATTTGCAACACAAAAGGAGCTTTTTTTGGAGCCAGAACAATTTTATCATTTTTGACACTATTAACAGTATATGCAAGTAAGTCATGTATACGATATTTTGAATAAAGAAAATATTAATAAAACTGCAGCGTCCGTTTTTTAATATATCCATTTTGTAACAAATAAGAATAAAAAATTGTCATTAAAAATTTCAAAATATTGACATAGCAGGTTCTGGCACTAACCCCTCGACATATAGTTATATAAAATATACAATTATTTGCATACAAATACAATATACGATGATTCTTCTATAGTTACCTACTGTTTAAGTGGGTTTTTTGTTGGCGGGCTTTATGTTGGTTATATTAGCGTTAACCATTTGTGGCCCCAAAGCTAAACACTATCATTATAAATCAACGCGGTTTTAAGCCAACGCCAATGCGTAAGTAAAGGGAAGCAACTGCGTCATGTTTCAAAAGGTAAGTAATTACGTTATTTTACATGTATGTATACGAGTTTCATTCATTACTAACAACAATAGGGAACTACTAAGAGAAAAGTTTTATGTAAAGCGAAAATATAGATAACGGCTTAAATTCAGTAATTAACTAAATTCAATGTCAAACTGTATAACTGTGATACTGCTAATTTAACAAATTTTAATAGTATAAATTATCGGTGTTTGACACTTTTATTGCGAACATGTAAACAACATGTGCGTGACTATGCATTTGTAGTAATTACTACTACAGTTTACTAGTAATAGCGGAGATAACATATTTTACATGAAATTTACCGAGCTGGTGCTGACTGATTTTAATGGTAAACATAATCAATTACTATGAATAACACAAATGAATTATCCTTTTTCTCTACGTTTTGTCACAAGTTAGACTGTTTAACAAGGAAATGTGGACATTTAAACGTTATGTACAGATTTACATCAGATTTCTGTAAGAGTAGCTTGCCTTGATTAAGTGTTTTATCTTAGGTATTTTATATCAAGATATTACATTGGCGACTGATGTGACTTGCTCAAATTTAAGACACCGTTAATGTAGACAACTTCAAAAAACATAAAAATTTGGCACCGCCTATTTAAAGTGCCATACAGTATTAAGTATTTACCTGGACTAATTTGCATCGTTTAGAAGTACTACAGAAAGAATAATTTTGCTTTGACTTGAAGCTCGACTATTCGAAGCATAATCCGAGCTATGCCACTCACATTGGCATCAAAGTTGGCGTTGGCGTATGCGTACGTGTCACCCTAATTAAAAGTTTTGCGTGCAAGTATTTTTATATGATAAAACAAGAGCTGTTTGTAAAACACGTATGCCCATCTTGATGCAAAAGTTGTTCTATGAAAGGAACAGTTCTTACAGTAAAAGTCAGTGTGAAATTCGTGGAAACGGCTTCTGAAAAAATTGTAGAATAAAAAAAAATTAAAAAGAAAATAAAACATTCCGAATTTGACCTCCAAAAAATTGTGTTTTGCTAAAAACAATTAATAACTAAAAAAAAAAAGAATTTGAAAAAAAGAGTTTTTAGTAACTGTGACCTTGACCCCTTTTTGCTGAAAACAATTAATAACTGAAAAAAATTAAAAATCTGTTTTTCGATGTGACCTTGACTTAAAAATATTTTTTTTGAGTAAATCAATTTTATAATAAAAAAAAATCGAAAAAAAATTTCCATTTTTAATAACAGTGATCTTGACCTTGACCCCTAAACATTTTGTTTTGCAGCTAAGAATTAAAGATTGAAAAAAACATTGAAAAATATCTATTTTTAGTAGTAACCTTGACCTAAGATTTTTTAT
>JAUMHA010420218.1:0-10364 GCA_032359765.1 Saxidomus gigantea
CTGACAAATTGAATATATATTGATTTTACCAAAAAATTAAAATTTACTAAGAATTTGGAGTGCAGTCGCTTTAAATATGATTTTGATAGACCAAACTTAAGAAAAAGGTCGAAACTGCCAAAACTTCACCCATCTTTGAATATGCAAACCAACCAAAATTAATTGTCAAGACACAAATGTAATGATTTGGTTGGTCTATTTAGAAGGAACATAATTCCATCTGCCTACCACGTAAAAGGCATTTTGCAGTCATTTTGCATGTTATTATTGCTAAGATCAGAAAGCTAGATAGTCTCGCAGTTCTTGTTGTTGTTTCTACCAATACTCGAGCCTCGAACCTACATTTCCGTTTGACTTCCCTACAGTACTCTCGGTGATTTGATAAAACGTTGGTAAATATATTTATCCTTCACGTTTACAAGTTCTGCTACACCTATGTTACGGAAAGAGTTTCCGACACGTTTTCCCCTTATTAAACACAAAACCTTTATAGTGAGTACCAAAGCAACAATGATTGAAAACTATTCTCCTTTTTTTATATTTTGCGGATACTTGTTGAAAATTGCGTAATGCAAAATTAATTTCTGAGTGTTATTTTTTTCAGACGGCCTCTTTTTTCTGTGTCGCCTCAGCCAATTTTTCATGAAGCAACATTGCAAAGAGGAATTTAGTACATGTACAATGTCATTTAGGAGTTTAATGTAAACTATATAGAATAACAGGGAAATCATCAGTATTTGATCGGGCTTAATTACTATTTATTTACTATTATTTACTATGGTTTAAATATTGCTCATAAAGGCATATTTCAATGTACTAGTTTTGAAATTCAACAAGTGCATTAAGGCGGGGGAAATTTAAGTTAACACAACATTGAGGAAAACTAGCCTGGAAATAAGCCCCAACCCTTTCTACACACACTCACGCGGTCATGTTTTATAAAGTACCTCATTTAGTAAACAGCTATATAGGTGCACTTTAGACATAACGATTGGTTAAGCTCTTTAATATATACGCTGCATATTATATCACTTAAAACTCCATCAATACAAAATGTCAAACAACCGTGGTGTCAGATAAAGTATAAAAAAGATACACGTACTTACCTAAATTTCTCAAAATATCTTGCAAGCATTCTTGCGTAACCGCAGAAGAAATCCCTACTTGTTTATCTACATGAAAGCACGTGGATAGTGAAGTTGCTATTTTTTCAAGTTCTTGTTGGTATGCTGAACTTTTAAAGTACATCAGTAGCCATTGTAAATCGGCATATGTTGTACACTCAAACATCAGTACAACACAGTTCAGTTCTGAACCTTTGAAATGAGCTTTGACTCGTATAACTTCAAGAAGCTGCCCGACGGTCTTTTTTAATTTATCAAAGTCATTTCCTGCTGTTCTGTATGCTTCGTTGAAAATATCATTGAGTGTGTTTTCCATCAGACTAGACCAATCTTCTGAGGGTCCACATACTTTGAGTTCTGTATGACAACAACTGAATCAAAGAAGCATACACATGTTTTAAACTTCGCTACACTATTTCTACCAATTAATTTATTGATGAATAAGCACGTTTTATTAGTACATGTACTTTCTTCCAGAAGAAAGAGCATTTCGAATGTTTCCACTCTTACGTTGAAATTGTGTTTGTAGATGTACAGTTATGGCAATTATACTGCAGACTTTCACATTGATATGTTGTTTCGTATTTAGTTTTAGGTATATGAGACTTTATACAATGTAGTGAAAATCCTGTCCAGTTTCTTTTTTGAACTCAGTCTTCACTTATAATTAACATTAGGTTGGCTGTTACAACATATTAGTTGTTAGATATGAAATATTTACATTCTAATATTATAAACCCGTTCAAAAAAGACTGAAAACGCAAGAGTGTTTTTTATTGACCTTTTTCATTCGGTATTATCCGATTAAAAGGTGCGTTACATAATAAATTTCTCAATCCAAAAATGTTATAAAATCTGCTTGTTATTTCATTGGCGGTTGAAAAGTTACCAACTTCCGGTCAAAGGCGAGCTTAACACGGCTGCGCTGAAAACAATGCAAACTCATAAGGTGGATAGTACACTTACTGACGTTGTTTAGAATCTTCCGCTTTACGTCGGATGTTTTGTAGAGGATAACGTCTCTGTATGACAGTATATTAAACCAAAGGTATGCGCTATTCTTGCCAAGACTGGATTAAGGTTTAAAGCTTTATTATTAGGTTTATTATTACCTTTAATCTTCTTCTCGAAGGCGTAAGGATTGAGTCCATTCAAGCAAGTCATCACTCTCTTTTGAAACTCTTTGATATGAAAGATAACTGCATGCTATAAGTCAATAATTTAAATGCAAATCCTTCTCTTCTATGCAAGTTTAACGATTTCATCGATTAACTACATTGTTCAAAACTTTTTTGACAATCAATTTAGTTTTTGGAAAAGCTGACTATTTATAGTGACCAAAATAATAAAAACAAAAATAATATCAAACAGGGAATGCCACGTACCAAAAACATGTATAGCAAAATCAAATCATTTTAGTTTCATTACCAATTTTACACGGATAAAATCGGTATAAAATGTATATCAGATTTGGATAAACTTGCTACTTAACAACCATGGCATAGAAAAATCACGATTTAAATGTATCAGTAAAATTATTACTCTAAATAAGAAGAGATATCGCCAAAATATTTCATACAGATAATGAAATATAAATAATGAAGATCAAACGTGTGGACAAATAAAAATAGATCAAGCTTTAGATAAACGTTATGAAAACATTTTGGCAATATCTCTTCTCTGTCTACAGTTTTACAAATGCTGTCTGACTTTTGAGTGTTTACAAAAACTGATACCCCTTGTTACATTGTAATTCATATCTCCATAACATCTGACTTTCATTTTGTGATAATAGCACCACTTGACCAATCAACAAACTTATCAAGGGTAAATATCTCAGCTAATGTGAATTACACAATGTATAACTTTTATTCACGTACCTGTAAGTTTTACCTCTATATTCTGTATGTCCGTATGCGTATTTAGTTTAAGTCCTTCTATACTAGCTAGAACTTTCCGAAACATGGCTTCATTATCCTGTAACATTCGCATGTTCTCTATTGCAGACGTGATATCTAATGGTCCTGATTCATACTTTGAAATATACTCCGAACATGTATCCTTAACGTCTTGGGCAAAACCAGAAGCGAGTATAACTATTGCGTCTTTTAGATCATCACATAATTCATTATATTCCTCCTGATCTAATGATGCTGTACTACTATGTGCTATTTCGTTCCTGTTAACCAACAAACCCTTTAATTTGTCTTTTCCCGCTTGACTGAGAGTTTTGCAGAAGAGGGTCTTCACAACCAAGATAACCATCTGAAAATCCCATCTTTGTACATCCGTTTTCCCGTATAGCGGGAAAAGCTTCTCACATTGCTTTTTATGTAACTGGTGTCTTAATTTTCTTTCAAATGTTTTAAGTAGGCTATCTAAGTCTCCTCCATGTTTGTCTACTTCTCTGTGCAAAACTTTCTTTGAAATGTAGGAACCACCTTCTGTCAGAAGCAATATTGCTCTAAGGTAGTATTCATTGTCAGTGCTTGCCATTTCTGCAATATTTTAATGAAAGCAAATGTTTTGTCAGCGGAACGTAAAACCAATATATATCATTCACTGGTCATGAGAAATAAGCCTACCATATTACAAAAACATGCATTCATCTTAGAAAAAAATCGATCTTAAATTATTGATGGGATTATTTTTGTTATGGTCGCTATGATCAGACAGACATATGGGCGTATTCGCACGCCAAACTTTGTGAGGTTATCTGTTTGATCTTTCTTGTTTCTTTGTTAACCTCACATTACAAAATATTAACGCCGCAATACCATTTTAACCTCGGCATGACGGAATAAACCTAGCCCCAGAACGCTAAGTTGCACACAAGCCGTAACCCCCTTATGCCTCCTGGTATGTACGGACGGAGAGATGGACGGATACAGTATCTATTTTAAACAAATTGTGTCATTTACTTTCTAGAGATTGGGATAGACATAATTCATCAATAGTGTACTAAAGTATTCGATCAAATGACATCAAAATTACAGGTTACACAGGTTGTTCCAAAATCGGTATAGACGGCGTCATTTCAAATTAGCGTGATAAAAACTATATACGAATTGCATAATATATGATAATTTGGAGCAAAACTTCCTTCTGACTTTAACACCAGTCTATTTGATCATAATTTCTACATAACCTTCTCGATTAAATAAATAAAAGACAGATACTGATGTCTCAATACTACGCAATATAATAGTAAAATGTGACTTTTTAAGATACGTTGAAATTTTACTTAACTCATATCCAAATTATTAAACAGTTCAAAACGACTTTACAAAAAATGTAACATATTAGTTTTAATATCATTGAATGCTCTATAGATTTAACGTTTACATTTGTGTGTTTAAGACATGTATTTTTGTAAATCAGTTAGCTTTTTAAAACGTTTCAACGCATAACAAAGAAAAGAAGTATTATAATTTCCGAACTATTGAAATGTAAACAGATATCAAGGACAAAGAGACATGCTGAATTATGGAGTTAAACAAAATCTGAATCAGCTTAATGTTCACAGTAAAGACAAAATAATATTTATATATTTCTTAGTGTGCAGTCCGTTACAACCTATAAATAAAAAAATGGTTCTTCTTAAACAGTATACACATCGCGCTCGAACAACTGTAGCTAACAGAATTAAAACGTTCATAAAGAGCGTAACAAAAATACACATGTAACGAGTTAATGAATTTTAAAAGGTTCAGTCCTCCGAATGTGTTGTTATAATGGAAGCCAAGACACCGAGAGCTTACTTGACATTTTAATATTACTAATACGAGAATGAACAAGAGCGTGGTGGCATTAAGTGCGTATCTTCTTCATACACATTATGTTCATGAAACATAGGCTTATACACAATAAAAGTCATATCGCAGTCGAAACTGTCCCAGTATTAACAGATGTAAACATTGCTAAACAAATCTAATTAATGTAATGTGATATGTAACACAGAACGTACCTATAAGTCTAACAATCGACTAACCTGTTACTAAAATTAAACTGTACACCCGGTTTTTATATTGGCGTTCCGTGAATTGTAGCTATGATCTACCTCCATTGATATACTCAAATCTGTATCCATTTATAGAGTCCTTTTATCTTTAGATCTTCATTTCTTTACTATAGGTAGGAACGTAAGAGCTAATTATCCAATATCAGTAACCAACACTTGATATATCACTTCATAAATGCAGTACTTTTTCTCCACTAAACTAAACATGTAAACTTAAAATGTCAATGTCACATACGTGTACTAATCGATATTTTGGTTTTCACAGGATACACTTAAGGTTCTCTGATGACATTATAAACTTGTCAGTTTATCGACTGCGTACACAGGTTGTTTATAAATGAGGCCAGAAAAGGGGTACTATATGTCTGTTTAAAGCCACATCGGGCAACCAACTTCGTGCAAAGCATTATTCCCAACATCTGTTTAGTGCTTGAGTTACTATTTAAATACATGTACGAAAAAAAAACCAATATATATAAATATTCCATTTAAAATACACATCATTTAACTTGCATTATTATCATTTATAGGTGATAAAATATTAATAGTAATGAGTTTTCGTGCTCATGTTGATCCATTATAACAGAAATAAGGGGAAGCCAAACAAAATGCAAGCGTAGTACGTGTGAGCCTTGAACCCTGTCCGCATAGGTCGACTATTCCAGACAACTTCTTTGAAGTAGTGTAAGTAAAACTACTTATATAAATGTCACATCGATCTTATATTACGCCTCATCCGTTACATATGGTATATCTATGGTTGAATCGTATTTCTTAAATATACTTACTTTTGCACATTTTTATTCAAATAATTATATATCGGACAAAGTTTCGTTCACATCGTTTGCAATATCGATATTCAGTGAACCTTTACAAACTGGCCCCCTGCTTTTATCTCAGCGCATGCGCAATAAAATCGGAAAATCCAAACTGCTGACAGCTTAGATTATAAAAAAGTAACACAATAAAGAGGTGATTTAAGCGGGATGTTTTAAAAATATGAGAAGTTTCAGTTCCTTATTTAGTTACTTACACCGAAAGAACAATCATCCAAGTGACATGGTTCCCTAATCTAGGACCATGAGTACGGTATTAAGCCTGCGCGGTACGAAACATAAAAACGCCCGAAGATCTGGTGGCGCCCGAAAACTGGTAGGAATCCAGTATACATGGTTCAACTTACAAATATATTGTTTGTGGTTTGACTTGATGAAACTTTTTCTGATATATGTATGTCCAGTTAGCTTCATTAATTTGACGATACCATTTACAATGCCTTTATTTACTGTTTTTGTTTACACAGTGACGTCATTTATCAAGAAAAACTGTGACGTCATTTATCTCGGAGGAAATTAAGTTAATGTCAACCACTTTTGGTTTGAAAAAACGCAATAATTTTCTATGAGTCACTGATATCGCCAGCGTTTCACTTCCGCGAGTTCTCGATTACAGATTGACGGTTCTCGTTTTCAGTTTGGTTAAATCCGTGTAGCCAATCAGAGTGACTCTAACCGTGAAACGATATTCAGGAACCGTGTATCCAATCAAAAGTGCTGGATGTACCGGTTTATTTTACGGGTATTGTGTAGGCCTGATTATTTATTTTTAGAATATGGAAAGCGTTTAGACAATGAACTACTCTGTTTAAATGTTTTTACTTTCATTCATAAATACTGTAGTCTTTGTTTTACAAAATAGTCATGATGCGTTTCCGAGTGCGGTACGAAGCCTGTTGTTAAAATTAAATGTACGGGAAATTGCCGATTACTTATAACAATTAACAAATGTACCAATAATTATTATGACAAAATCGATTTTAAACAGCAAAGTCCACATGTATCCGTGAACATTTTCGGTCCTCAAATAGGCCCGCAGAATTCCGCACAATAACCATTTAACGGAAGCTGCAAAAGATGGAAGAAGAAATGTTGAAGTCTGATCGTTTGATGTAAACAGGTAAATATTTGTTAAGGTAAGCATAGATATTGTGTAAATATTGTAACACCAATACAATAAAATGTTATCGAAGTGGTGCTAGGAGTTTTAAGGGTTGTCATTATGTGAAAGTAGAGTAACTGAAAATTTCAGTTGTATGTACTTCTGGTTTTGACAGACCGAACCAGTACGTGGACGCTACCAGTTCGCGGACAATTCCGTTTTCGGCGTTTTGTTAATCAGTACATGTAATTCAGTTCTTCCGGTACAAAAAATGTATTCTTACATTTCCCGATTTTCAACTGGCAATCAAACAAACAGAGACGAACCCAAAAGGTAAATGTTGCTGTGACGACTCCGCATAGCGTTGTTACACCTAAGAATATAGTGGTGTGATACTGACAGGGAGTAGAACTATCCTTTTGGCGGTATATTTACACGGACTTCTGACAGCTCACGTAGACAGTTGCTGGACGTCAAAGACATAGCAAGCAGTGCAAGCTAGCGGAAATAACAAGCTACTTACTAAATATAACCCACTCCTTATTGTATTACATAGGTAATAAGATTTTATTATATTGGCGACGAGGGAAAACAACAACAATTCAGCAGGCAGAAAATTCACTGAGGCGACGGAGCACTAAATTGTCTTTTTTTCTCGCGTGGTTTTCTTAGAAAAATGGACTCTGTCAGCCTGTCCACCAAACTTATACAGGGAATTATTAACTACTCAGCAGCCTCTGCCTTATTTTAGTTGATATAGACTTAGGACTTCCAGTCTGTAAGAAATATCTGCATCAACAAAGTGGTTGTACTTAGCTTGAATAGCTAGCTGCAGGTTTCCAACTACTCTAAAGTAAAGGAAACCATTCTCTATGAAAGTCTTTCAGACTCATAAGGCCCTTAACAGGTTCAGCACAGATTAAAGATAGTGTGGAGGTCTTCCAGACCCACTTATTAACTGTGATAAGACAGGTCCTGCCGGTTAGTGCATATTTGCTTTTGAAAACTTGCTTTACCAAGACCAGCATTCGAACCGGTGTATTTTATACACTAGATATATAAATCAAATGTTTATTTCATGAGCCTGGGTGGCCATATTAAATGTTTGCTTTGCATGTGTATCTGATACATTAGCCTATATATATAAATAGTTCGCAGTATGTCTAAATTGCAAAAGCCTGACCGCACTGTCAAATAAGATATATTTATCGGCTCAAAAACAAGTCTGTTGCATTTCGTAGAATTTCATATACGAATGTTGTCTTCTAATTTTGTTTCATTTAGACTGACTTTGACATTAACTAAATGAGACTGATCATTAATGAGGCCACAGAAGAAGAATTGAAATCAATTTATGGCATAGGGCCAAGAAGAGCTGCAGATTTGATAGATTTCCGGGAAAAGTATTGGTGTATCACAAAAGATGTATTTTGTCTTGCCTACCCTGGACTGGTTCCAGATGATGTTCTAGACTTCATGAGTCCACAAGAGCTTACAAGATTAGGACGGGAGAGAGGAGCAGTAGCTGATTCACAAAGGGTAACGTTCAGTCCCAACCAGATGATATCAGCAAGAGTAACTGATTTACCAAGGATAACTTTCAGGCCCAACCAGATGAGATCAGTACCATTATACTCAACACAAGTGACAAGAACAGGGGATACCACTGCGCCAACTTTTACAACAGTTACTACAACTTCGGTAACTACAACAGTTGTTGACAGTATAGCCAATACAAGACCAAGCCAAATAATTCAAGGCAACAAAACCAGTTCAATTAAATTAGATGTGCAAAATCTAACTGACGCATTAGATTACCTACTGCGGTACGGTAAAGATTTGGTTGATACAAACCTTAACTCAATCTCAAGCATGTTAGATCAGCAAAAGAAGCAGGATGCGTTAACTGATGTAGGTGCAAGACCAAAGACAAGTTCTTCAAGAACAACATCTCTTACAGTCAACACATGTACCAGCAATGTAGATCCGTATAGTTCTTCCAGAACTAAACAATTTATATGCCCCGTAAAAGAAGATTTTTATGACAGCGGCATATCGCATCTACCAGAGAAAAAGAAGTCTCCGGCAAAAACTGGTTCAACGGCGAAAGCTAGACACCATCACCCAAGGTCACATGAGAGGTCATACAAACAAACCGATAGTACATTTTCGACTTCCTATGATAAGTTGTATGATGTTGGCTACTACAATCACAGGGGTAGTCCCGTAAAACATAGAAAACATAACATAACATAGCATATAGTTCATTCGACATTAAATTGTACATCAATTCATAGTCGACAAATTACATTCCAAATACAAAGTATGAAATATGAGAAATTTTCCCAGAGAAACATTTTATGTATTCTAAATAAAAAACGACCAACATCTCTGTACAGACTTCCACCAGGGCGTAGATACAGTAAATCTCCTAGACGTGGAGATACTACATCATACAGCAGAGGTCATCAGCATAGATCTCAAGCAAGACGTCGATATACGGTGATACTCCCAGACGTAAGGTAACACCGTACATAGGTCATTCAAAATCACGTGATACTTTAAGACGCGATTCCTTGTCTCCTGATGTAAGACAAGCCTTTTGACACCAAGTACACCATACGGTTGGATGATAGTCATGTACATTTATCTAGACATCGCAACATATCAAGGTCAAGGGAGAATAGTTCCGCCGCTTATAGACAAATAGACTATACATCGAGACATTCTCCACACAAACGCTCAAACGCTCAAGATCATATGACAGATCAGACAGACATTCACCAAGGTCATCAAAACGGTCAAGAACTTCTAGAAGCAGAAGCAGATCTAGTAATAGAATAACAAGAAACTACTCTACAGAACGTCATGTTAGACTAGACCCAAGAGACATACGTGAGCGGTCTAGAACAAGATCAGCTTCTAGACAACGTCACTCTTTGACTTATCGACACCAACAATACTTCTTCGATGAAGAAGATGATCACTATGATAGTAAGTCTTTCAGACACTATAATAGGGACAGAAGGGGTGATCCTTAGACGTTTCCCAAGAATCTAAGATATGATGGGAAGAGCAGTTGGCTGTCCTTTAAGCAGAAGTTTCAAATTTATATGGCGGTTCTACATTGGTCAGAAAGTGAATGTAGAGATTATTTAAATTGGAGCTTAGAGGAAAGGCCCTACTGGATTCCTACCAATTGTTGGGCGCTACCAGATCTTCGGGCGTTTTTATGTTTCGTACCGCATAGGCTTTATACCGTACTCAAGGTCCTAGATTAC
>JAUMHA010420229.1:0-10364 GCA_032359765.1 Saxidomus gigantea
TGATATTGAAATATTGTTTATTCAAAATATACAAGAAAGCTAGTTTCCAAGTATTTTGTCCGAAGGCCCATTTTCCCATGTCGCTGGTCACATTATATTTCCTCGGGCTTATTTCAATGATGAATGGAGAATTTTATATGTTAGTACAAAGTAATCTCACTGGTTCCATTAATTCAGCTGGTACTTTTATTGCACTTTGAAATAACACAGTCTTCAAGCTATTGGCTGGCAAAGCTTCTACAAGTATTAAAACTAAAACAGTCGTATTATAGCATTTCTAAAAGTTTGCTATATTTGTTTTTTTAGTTAGTAGTACTGTGTGATGGATTTTAAAAACTGTTTTAAAAGTCTCTTCACAGGCAGCATGACACAGCAAGACTTACTTGTGGACTAGGATAACATTGAGGTTATAGTTCTGCTGGAAATCATCACATTTCAGCACACTCTTGTTCTGTATACCAAACTCAGACAGTAGCTTGTCATTGTTCTCTGAAATATAACACAGAATTCCAAATGAAAACGTTTTGAACCGGATGCCTTGAATACTTTGATGGTTGTATCTGGGGCCAAAGAACAGCTGTCAGCGGACTTCACTCCAAATCATTTATATAAGTTAATTGTTTATGTACAGTAAAGCCCCACTGTCAATACCTGACAATATTAAGACCACCCTCGATATCAAGACCAAACATTTCAGAATATAATAGTCATTTTCATAGTGATAAGGTCTTAATAAAAACACCATTGCAACAGTTTGTCCACTTTATGTAAGTCCAAATGTTTGTCTTATCACATGAGCTTTATTGTGCATTTGTAAAACCAGTAAATATAAACACTGTCATATTAAACTACTGTAAAGAAACAACATACTATGGCATGTCAGACATTATACATGTTGTAGGGATGCTTACAGGGAAAAACACTTTGCCCAAAATGTAACAGATGCAGTATGCAAAACAATGAAAATCAAAATATACCCTCTGTTTCCCCTTCTTCACTTGAGATTATTATGGTACCTGAAATGAGAAAACAAGGCCTTTAATAATGATTGCAAAATTTCAGTAAAAAGCAGTATCAACAACTTTCTTGTGAATGCTCATACAATTTGCAATTACCCAATATTTAGAAACTTTGGCTACAAGTCCGTGATAACAAAACCATAAATGTTGGTGTAAGTGAAGTGACTGACATGACATGACAGGAATACAAGAATATATCATATACCAGTAATAAATACCAAATGGCAATTCAGATAGCCATGTGCCAAATTCACAAAAGAGTGTGTAGGCACCGAGCATTGTTTGTAGTCCCTCTTCAGTCTATACATGTAACTGTATATTGTAGCATGATGGAATATGGTAAGCTAAAATAAATGTCACTTTGCTAAAAAAGTGTAAATTATATACCTACAAGATAGTGCAAGAAATGCCTCATGATTATATATCTACATTTATTTTGGAAAATTAAATGCTCAGTAACTTATTGCATAAAAGTATTTATACAAGCATTAACATCCCTGTTACCACATATTTGTATGTAGGAAGTAACGTTAATGCAGTGTACTGGACAACAATGTAATTTACTCCGTTACAGAGAGCTGTCACCTACCCTTCCCATCATCCACTTCAACATCTGGAGCTACCATTCCTAATCCACCTTTCAAAACCTATAACATAAAACAGAAAACAACTAAAAACCAAAATAATATTTTATTAAAAAATCCAGAAAATCCCCTTCCTGCCAATTAATGTTTTGTTTAATAAATCACACTTTAAACTTGGTTCAATAGTTCTGAGTTTATACTGGAGCAAAGATTAGATAAGGCAAAGACCTAACCGGTTAACTGATAGAGCAGAACCCAGCATTACTTTGGTTATGTATACTGGATAGTCACCTAGATAGGATCACTAACCTTTTACATGGCAGATGGACAGTGTGCTAGTATTAGAAAATATGATTATTCTGCAAGTGTGTTGCTCATATGGAAAATATGCATCTGATAGAGTTTAAACTTTTAATCACCAGCTGTGATAGAGAGTACCTTCAGACAACCTTACAAAAGGTGTATTGGCCATATAGCAGCAGTTTAATGGAGGACAAAAGAACATTTTAGAATTATGACTATTTTTTCTAAAAGTTATCATTTCAGTACAATACACAATTTCATAACAGCAGATATTCAAAGTTGAAGTTAGACATTAAGTGTTAATTTACATAGCTATAAACAGTTCTTTGAAAGAAAAGGAGCAGAATTTGAAGACACTTCGAGAAATGTTAAGTTACCCACATGTTCTTCTAGATGTTTTATCGTCATTTTCTGTGTATTGAGGACTACTGTGACTTCATGCTTCGGTGCACACACATAGCATTTAGGATTAGGTTTGTCTAAGGCACATGGGACTAACAATTTCTTCCTAGGATTTGGCTGTCTGTTTAAATATACCTGCAAGAGATACTCAGACTTTCATCATGTTATCAGAGAACTAAATAATTCTTCGTCTCCGAAGACCACATTTTCACACTCTTGTTGTTAGCAAACAATTCTAATATAGAATTTAAGCTTGTATGCAACAGAACTGTACTTATATCCTGACATTGATAAGCAGACAATCAAAGCAATATTAAAACTGGATGTTTAAGACTAACCATGTACATAAGACTAACTATGTAGAATCCAATTTAAAAACCATACAAAAATGTACAGTGAAAGTAGTCCAAAAACATATAGCCTCAAAATACTCCATTAATTGTAACAATGTCTAGTTTTAACTATCATTTTTGGAGAGAAAAGTCCAGTGTTTCTGTCTTTTATACACAATAATTTACTTACAGTTTTACAAGATTCAATATTTCCACTGAGTATTTTGAGACTCTCCATAACTAATAGACCAGCTATTATGGCATTTGTTGTAGCTATTGCAGGTATAATGTTCCCAGCCATTGCTGAAAAAATGAACACACCAATTCTTATCACAAATTAAAAATTAAAACTAGTGATACAGAAGGAGTAAACAGTAGCACAAAACTTTGAATGACCACTTCTTGCAGACAGGTTAAAAATTTATGTAAAATGATATGAAAGAAATTATTCAATTTCTAACTTTTAGGTATAAGGGATCAATATACAAGGTAAGCTTTTCACCCTCTTGATTACACAGTTTACACTTACATTTAATATCAAATCTTGTCTTTTCAGCTATTCCAAATATATGTGCTCTAATATTGGCCGCACTGGCAACGAAGTCCATGGCTGCCTCATCATCCTGTAAAACATGAAGAAATCATATGGCAAGTGGAGCAAGGATGTAGCAAATATGGTACAAACTGTTCTTGCTAGAGGATATGGAAGCTGGTCCTAGCATGATGTTAACTGGTTCCTTTTACTATAAAGGGGAGCAGTGGTGTAGAGGATAAGGTGTCTGCCACTCATCCCGGAGGTTGTGGGTTACAGCCCATTGGGATCACGACCGTAACTCCCAATATAACACCAGTACTGGTTTTTCCAGGAAGCCGACTAAAGAGTGACTTGATAAGTTACAAGCTTTCTTCACAATCGAGCTAAAATAAAAAAGTATTAACTTAAGCCTTTACTTTATGTTTGGTTTGGTCTTCTGCGCAATGATGCTTGTGGTCTACAGTGTTAGTTACTTGTTCAACATTAGCACTGTAATGCCACTGAACAGTTCAATATACATTATAGAGCTGTGTCAAAGAAAGTCTTCTAACACAAGCTTAAATAAACCTACAGAAAATAGCCGATTTATTTAACTCAAAAAGAAATTTCAATGTGGACTAGAAGCAGCAATGATCAATTACCTTATCCCAGACTAGCATTCCCCCATCACCCTGTTTACTGAGGTCAGTTTTAAGTGTTTCTAAACTCTTGCCAAATACATCAGCACACTCCTGTATGGACCATTGTCTCTGATCTTGTATTGTACCCTGTGGAACTGTGCCTTCAACTGTAAATACACATGGTTGATAAGGTAAACTTTTCTATTAATTTCTGAGAAACAATATACTGGTCAAACACACGAACTAGAAGAATTTCCCAGCCAAACAATACATTTTATATATGATTCATAGGTATATAACACATGTCTACATTTTTTGTCACAACAATGTAAAGTGATCAAAGTTGGTGTAAATTGACCAAAAGTTTGTACTTCATCAGCTTAAAAACAGGTAAGAATTTCACCATATAAGATACCATCTTGACTGTTAAAAACTTAAGTAATGAATGTCCTTCAGAATAATCAACAGATCTTATCAAATAAAGAAAACAGCATTATGGGTAGTAGTACCAATACAGCAGACAGAAATGTTTGACACATTACCTATATCATTACAAAACCTTCAGACTTACATATTGTAACAACTATGCTTTTTGACTAGACCAGTCAAATATAATGAAATATAAATCAAAGCATTATTTGGTCCCACGGTCATTATGGCTCTGACACATCTATGTGAATTCTAGTGAATCCTTGGCAGGGTAAATTTTGACCTGGGGCTGATGATTTGAACAAATTTGGTAGAGGTCGACTAGGCAATGCTTTATGCCAAATATCTAAGCTCTAGGACAAGTGGTTCAAGAGAAGAAGATTTTTAAAAGTTTTTTGTATTTAAGCCTATGTAAAATCAAGTGACCCTCTGGGCTGGGTCATTTTAAACCATGGTGGTGGCAGCGGCTGAAGGGGGGTGAAAGTCAGATTTTTTTTGCATAACATGGAATTATTTGAACTGCTATGATCAGGTTTCATGCATGGAATATCCCTGCCCAATTTCATCAGCATTGACCAAGTGGTTGAGATGTTGTTTGAAGGTAATTGTGAACTAACATATGACGGATTGTGAGTGATCCTACTAGCTCACCTGGCAATATGTGCCTGGTGGGCTAAAAATCTAAAATAATTATTATCACTATTTTTTCAATACAAATGTTTTACTGTGATGTATAGAAATGTATTTTCACCTGTATGAGGTAGATTGTTCCAGTCCAAAGGTAAAGGTGGACGTCTTTTCTTCCACAATGCTTCCATAGACAACAAATATTTTATATCATCTCTAAACATCTGAAACGAATCACTTTAATATATACTTAATTATAATATATACTTGTGTTTTCTCATTTTTTCACAGTTACAACAAAAAGCTGTCTAACATGTATACAAGTGAGCCATGATGATCTTATAATGCTAATCTGATTTCTAGTGCAGCTTTCAGACACACATCTCCCCGGTATGATATTACATCTTGAGAAACAAACTAAAGATTTTTCATTCTAGTGTCATGACAACAAGAATTCTGCATCTATCCACTTTAATTTTAACAGCTTTTGTAGAAGTTATTCAAGGAACATCACTGCAAGGTTTAAAAAATTTTAGCAATGAAGTGAAACAGGATGATGATGGATGCTGACTAGACAAAGGGGGATCACAATAGCTCAACATGTGCACACTAAGTGACTAGGTAAGCTAAAATAAAAGTATACACTACACACTGTACTCTCATTTACAACCATTATGTATTTTTCTTATTTAATGTAAAGTTCAATAAATTTAGCAAACAAAAGTGCTCTTAAATTCCTTTTATCAAATATGCAAAAATCACTTTAAAGATGAACTGAGTGAAGTATCTACTGTGATAGTTGTAATGTTACTAAGGCTGTAACATACATTCAGATTATCTACATGTACTTCTAATTATACATCTCAGTTGTACATGCATATGTATTCTAGGAATTACTATCTTACTTTATGGAATATTTTTTCTGGATCGTATCCTATTTCCTGTGCCCAGCCTCGTGTGGATTTCCTTTTTATGCCACCAGCAACATCATCTTTGCCTTCTGAGTCCAAGGCCTTCTGTCCTGCATCCCCTGTTTAAGGTTAAGAATTGTTTATTCTGAATATATTACCCTAATGTTTCATCCTTTACCTCTTAAACTGCTACAATGGAATTGTTCCATCAATTGTTCATAGGGGTGAACAATGAAAGTTAACTGATCACAGAGCAAAAAGTGCAGATCATGATCAGACTGCATGGATGTGCAAGCTGAATATGGTCTGCACTGGTCAGAAAGGCCGAATCATTTGCAGCCAACATAGTAAGTATAAGGGTCAGTGACTTCTTACTACATGTACTTATTCCATTGGTAAACATAAAATGATAGCATTTAATATGTACGAGAAAGTTAACTTTTAATTTAGATACTGGCTAACTCCCAGCTCAGTTTCAAATCTGATATATCAGAAGCTTGATGTCAGACAGGTTTCTCAGATACCCTGTTCTCTAAACCATGTTTAATTACTGCTAAGTTGTGTATATTTGAAGTATGCTAGGGTCTCACAGATTAAAAATTTATGCTATATTCTTTCTTTGAACTCTTTAGCAATGCTATATTCTTTCCTTGAATGCATTTATTAAAGCTATATTCTTTCATTGAACTCATTTAATAATGCTATATTCTTTTTAAACTCTTTTTTTAAGCTATATTCTTTCCTTGACCACATTTGGTAAAGCTATATTCTTTCCTTGAACTCATTTAGTAATGCTGTATTATTTCCTTGAACTCATTTAGTAAAGCTATATTCTTTCTTTGAACTCATTTAGTTCTCTGAACTCATTTAGTAACTTAACTCATTAAGTAAAGCTATATTCTTATCTCAACATTATTCTTAACCTCACTGGGTACTGTAAATGACTTAAAGAGATTGGAAGTGTAACATTAAAGTGAGATTTCATGACAGATATACCTGTAAGCTCTGGATCTTCAGTGTCAGGTGACACATCTTGGTCTGGGTCCTCCTCTCCAAACAACTGACTGAAAATACACATCAACATTCTTATATATCAAGACATCAGTAATGACATACAATGTTTTTATTGTTGTACTTTACAAGTAACTTTGTCATACATTAAAAATAATTAATGGTAAGCATTTGTAATTATATAACTGACCAGTATCAGGTTGCCTTTGCGAAAATTTGAACAACCCATACAGTCTGGTAACAGCACCATGTGTCATATTACAGAGTACAATGCTTGTCAGAAATGTCAACATTGAAGAGATTAATGTAAAGGCAGTAAAGCAATTATATTACATACAGCAGACATATATTACACATTTCAGACATACTGTGACTGCATATAAACTTGTGGCCATAAAATTTTGTAGAAGTTTTCATATAATGCACTTTATTGCATACTTGAAATCATAAGTTAAGTTTTTTATTCCATAGAAAATGATAATAAATCTGCGGATCGTACTAGCCATGAAATCCACAAATTTATTGCCCCACAAAAAGTAATGGTTCAGCAGTATATCTCTTCTGTGAGTTATGACAAACCAACAATCCAATTCTAACTTACTTAAAGAGATGTTTAGCCCAGACTACACAGTGTATAGGTTCCGATGGTGTGTTTCTAATGGTACATCCAGGAAATGTTTTCTGTGGTGGTTTTGGTATGCATTCATAACATTCTGTAAGACCCTGTTGAGTGGAAATAAAGACCATGCATAATAAAATTAGCATGACAAGTTTCAGCTCTACTTTTTTTGTAATTTTGTAATCTGGAGATAGCTGTAGAGATGAAGTAGTGCTACATTTTATCCTTATATCACATTAATGGAGCATCCCAGGTTCCAACATCAACACAGTGTCTTTAGACAAAATACAATAATTCCACATTGCCTCTCCATCTCTTTAAGGTTGATTCCATCTGGGCTGAGTCTTGAGAACAATAAATATAAGTTGTAAGAACTTGTTTCACAAATTAGTATACAAGAACACATGGACATCAAATACAATAACCTACTAACAGCACTAAAATGTTGAAAGTGAAATAATTTGTACTTACACTAGATTCACATTCAACCCTTGAATTTATTTTTGTAATTTACTATTTTAAGGAAACATCATGTTGTATTTATTGGTTACTATATACAATTACATGTATAACAACCCTGACTGATGTTCTACAGAATTATTTAAAGAATTGTTACCTTTTTGATAACAGTTACTTGACCCAAGTAGCCAGCAGATCCACTCTCTATCAGGGGTCTGTCAGCTGCCAAACACATACGATTTACATGGTTCCTGGCAGCTGTAACAAACAGACAACTGTCTTTTACAAATCACATCTCTTTGACTGTAACTACACATCCTTATTGCAAATATTATGACAATTACATGAATACACTACATGTATTCATAACAGTCAGTGTCTAAATTTGAATTATATTGACTTGAATTACTTTTAAAGCTCGACTTTCCCGTTTCAGATACACAAAACGGACCACAATAATGTAAGTACACAGTGTAGTAGTGTTTTATAAACAGCAGAGAAAAATAAATAAATATGAAAATGATGATATAAAATGTTGTAATAATGTGTTGTTGTTGAATTTTCCATTCTTATAAACAGAGGCAAAGTCTGAACTGTGACATACGAAATGAGCTTTTCAAACCTTACCTCTTAATCAACTATAATCTTCAAGATTCTAGAAGCTAACCTCATTATGCTTACTCCCTTGAAAAATATTCTTGGTTTAATATCACAAAATCAGCATTTGTACTGTGAAACAATTGTATACCATATTTACAGCCTTTCAAACAAGCCTGCTCTTGATTTTAAATTTCATACAGAAAACACCCAGTTTACATGTAACCCTTTAAGAGCTGATAAAAACATACCTCTGTTATCCAGAGCATTCATGACAATGTCAAATTTCTGGAAGAAATCTATACCATAGTCTGAACTCATCACACTGTCATGATAGGCAATAATCTTAGCATCTGGATTAAACCTCAGGGCACTTTCTTTGGCGACCTGAAAATTAAATGGCAGATTACGGTAAGTAATAAACAAGAAGCAGCTCAACCCCCAAATAAAACATCTCTGCAGCTTTTTGTTAGTTTATCTTCGTGGTCAATACAGACCACTAGCAGCCTCCAAATAACTGTAGTCCAATCATTGTCAATAATTGTGATTCTGGCTTAATAACTAATGCAGATCATGATCAGTCTGCACAGCTGTTCAGAATCTACCCTGTCCTTTACTCAGTCAGTATATTTCAAAGACTATCTCTATGAAAAATTAATGGTATAATACCATTAAATTGTGTCATGGACATGGAAATCACTCGTCCAGGGAATCCCTGGGTATTGTCAAAACTGAAAAATGAATGAGTCCATTTTAGATATTCAGCATGGTAAGGGTTAAGTACTAAGCTGGTTAATTTCATTTTAATAATTATAAGCAAACATAACAAAGAGTTGCATTTTTGAAGCTTCTTTTTTAACAAAAGCAGGGCAAGTGTTAAAGCTAGCTTGTAAATCAATCTATATTTGAGTGATCTTTATTTCACGAAAACCATGGTCCCGAATAATTTTGCAGATTTATGAATCCACAGCTGAAGGTTTATAATATCAAATTTGCGATAACCTAATCCGGAAAGTCTAGATGTAAATTTACGCGAATTTATTAATTAGCATTGCAGGTGTTTCCAAAAAATAGCGAAAATAAAAACACCATGAATAACACCTGATTTACAGTATATTAATTATGCTACAAACAGCAACAATGATTGCAAAGAAAAAGCAAATCAATCAAATACCTGAGCTTTTGATTTTCCAACATGCTCCTTTCTGAACAGGAACTGTCTATTCAAGTTACTGACATCTATTGTGTCTAAATCAATCTGCAATAAGAAAGAAAGAAAGTTTATACACAGCAACTGCAACTTCAGTGCAATTGCAGCCGCCTTGGCTTAATGGTGGCAAACTTGCCTCAGAATCAGAGAATCTCCGGTTTAATCCCCAATAGTGCCAAGTATTGGTACATCCTTAGACAAGACATGATAACTCCACATTTCCTCTCCCTCTCTTCGAGGCTGATTCCATCTGGAGTGAATCTCGAGAGCGATTAATACAAGTTGAAAGAACTGGTTTCACAATCAATACAAAAAAATAATTATAAGTAAACTACATCATTGTTTATTACTGCATGTGTGTTCAGTGTGTTACTTAACTTTTATCAGAATGATGTACTTTAGGTGCAAGCTGGCAAAGAACACTGCACTTCTGAAAACAAAATGTCACAGTGGGGCTATGAAACTAGTAAATAATTAGTAATACAAAATGTATCCTCCAGATCAACTATCATGACTAGTTTTGCAGGAAAGAATGGACATTTTAATACACTAAAACACAGCGATTTTTACCTTATATAACTTGTACCGGTCAACCGACCCATCCACAATTGGAAAACAGATTAAAAACCAGAGGGCCAAGATGGCCCTATATCGCTCACCTGACTACCATTGGCTATAATACAAGGGGTCATGATTTTAAAACAAT